>JAQGBT010004902.1:0-15455 GCA_034698585.1 Disparrhopalites patrizii
AGTGATTTAGAAAATAGAATCCAGGGAAAATTATTACGAGAATAATTTTCCGTGTGTAAATACATATTTTGCTTGTAATGTAAAATTTGTACCCAGGAATCGGTATCGGAATCGGAATTCTTAATTTTTGTTATGAATACGGATTAATTGGAATTCAATTTTTATCTCAGATATTAATTAATTAGAAATTGAATCGGAATCCGAAAAATATTATGCTAGAATTTAAATCGGAATAAAAATTTTTATTTTTGAAATTGCCAGCCCCTGGTTTCTACGTAAAACAAAGTCAATCGCAACTCAAAAAGTTCCGTCGCTTACCGGAATAAATAATCCAACCATGGCCGCAATTAGTCTGGCACTGTATTTCCCTATCAGACATTCCCAACACACTCTACCGTCTCCAAGGGACTCTGGAAAAAAGACTCCCAGTAAAACTGGGATTAATGGCGCCCCTGCAAAATGAAATCAAAGATTACGAAAACATTCGCTGAAAAATGCAAGTATACCTATCTAGATAATCAACACAAGCAGCAACGACCGATAGCCCAGCCTCCAATAGCCACAAATTCAATATTAATTACGAGTAGAGAGAATTATTGCAGGTGAGCTAAATTCATACCCCAAGCAACTCCGGCGTACACATACGGCAATTCACTTGGCTTGAAATCATGCGGTTTGAGGCAGGCGTATATATCGATCGCCAAGTTCGCAGTCCAGGCGAACGTGCTGATTGTTGTGTAAGTCACGGCCTAATTAATGCCATGGCAGATCCATCCCTGCAAAACATACCTGTTAATCATTGACTTATATATCACAAATCAATTCAAAATTGCTCACATTTTTATCCACGGATTCCATATACTTTTCATGGAAAACGATGGTGGTCGCCCGAAAAAAGCACTTTGCTACGATGCTGCCCAGGAGTTGCATGTGCAACAGGTTGGCGCGTTTCACAGTGCCCCTAAAATGAGAGAAAACGCGTTTTACAATCCAACTACCGTAATTATTCTAAAGATGGCCGGGCTCTTAAAGATGGCCTGGGTTTAAGGTGGTTCAAGCAGAGAACGCCGGATCCTAAAGATGGTCGGGGTTCTAAAGATCGCCGGGATTCTGAAGATCGCCTGTGATATTTATTCGCTCAATGATGTTGAACTATTTTAAATTCTTGCTCTAGAATCAGAATAATCCCCCTTTTGTTCTAAATTATTAAAATAAGATGAAATTAACTACTTTTATGCAATATTTTGAGCGAATAATATCGTTCAGGGTATGATTTCTAGCTAAAATATTGAGTGAGTATTAGAGATGGTCGGCTCCCAAAAATGGCCGGGCCTCTAAAGTTGGCCGGGGTCAAAAGGGAAATGTGAAAGATGGCCCCCGGCCATCTTTCGAATAATTACGGTAATTTGTTTATGTATACAATAAATTATTATTTTATGTTATTGCCAAAATACATGGCAATTTTTTGCTGAAGACTTTGCCTTGTGTAGTCAGCTTCTTAGAACAGCTGCTGTATTAATCAAGTAAATAATTTAAGCTAGGGCAGTCACAAAGCCATGTGAAAGCATGTGTACCTGTTGAGGCAGACGTAGATAAATGTCAAGGCGAGCAGGATGAAGGAGGTCCAGTCACAAATAGCAAGAACGCAGCGGGAGTCGAGGCTGCTACAGATGTCGTTTTTAGTTGAAGGTGCCATATCTTGAAATTCCTTTGCTGAACTCTAAAATAGTTAGGTAGATCGCAAGTATAGTGAGGAGGATAACTTATATAGAAACTTATTTTTCCAGTGGAAAAAAGGGGCAACCAAATTAGATCAAATTAGAAAAATGTTTTGAAGAAAAATAATTTGCCGCTCCATACACCAAATACATTCTGTATATAAGAACTACCCGAGAGAGGTCCATGTATCCATCAAACATGAGGCAACTTTTACTCTCAGAAAGTAAGTTGTTACAGTGGAGAAATTTTGTAACCTTACAAATTCAAAGATGTGTTTTTAACGGCTAAAAAAACTATTCTGGAACTTGTGAAACAATATTTTACATTGTAGGTAGAACATGCGAAACAAACTTGTTTTTGGAAAGGCACAGGCAACTTGATAATTTTTTTTATTTAATTCTGGGATTTTAATTTTTTAATAAATTCTCTGATTCATATAAAAAATGTAGGCTTATAATTTCAACACATTTGATTTCCGAAAAAAACGTTTTTTTTTAAATTTCTATGTGTTTCAAGTTTTTACTTTCCACATATGTACAGAGATTTTTTTTTAATCCAGAACAATTGTTTTTCAGCCGATAAAAAAATTTTGAAAAGACATGCGAGACTCTTTATGTTTAAGTCAGTAACAATTTTTTTAAAACGTCCTTCAAAATAATTTTGCACCGAAACTGAAAGTTTCTTTTCCGTATCGAGTGAATAAAATCAATCTAACCTTTGTACTGATGCTACGCAATATTTTTTAATTTAACTTAATGCAATAGAGTTTACTTACATGACTTACAATTAGACTTAAGACTAGAAAACATACTTATTCATTCCCGGTGACTAATAAAATAAAAACGGCCGTTTCTCCAAACTTGGCTTTGATCTCAGAAAAGGATCAAAATCCTCTGGATACAAATTTTGAGAATGATAAAAAATGTTTTTTATCTGATTTACACTCTTTTCACAGTGAAATATTTCGCGAAAATAAATTTTTCACCTTGGAAAAAAGAACAAATAGGGGCAATCCAAAAAAAATAAACTTTCACTTACAAACGCGGGTAATTACTTATAACAGAAGAATCGTGTTTTCAGAAACTGAAAATGATTACTATTGCATAATTATTGTAATATTATTGCGAAATTGCTATAATTATTTCTCACCTTGTTTAGGAGACCAAAATCAATCGACAATGATATGTGCATATGTAGAAGAACAAAATGCCTTTCAGTTTCTCCAGGAAACGGGGATATTATATTAACGAATAATTAAATCGTGCTTTAAGAGGCTGATTAGTGTTACTAAATTGGTACAACAAATTCCACTTTCACATGTGTAAGTAATACAGATCCGGAAGGAATATTCTGATGTGAATTACTTCAGATGGTGAAAAAGAGAATTTTCTGATCCAAGGAAGTGTTAGGTGTAGATGCAGAGCTCGAGGATGAAAGCCAAGGAAAGACAGAATCACGATGTTGATCGGGAGAGGACGGATCACAATCTTTGTTGCTCTAATTCTACTAGGGCTGCGGGATGAATTCGGAGTGGCTCCAGTTGCGTCTACGTTTTCCCGGGCATCCTCCGACGTTTTCAAAAGGACAAACGCGGTTTTACCCGAAATCACTGCTATTATGCATATACCGCATTATATCCAGTGGGAATTCCAAAACTTCTATGTGAGCATACAGGGTGGCACGTACATTCGTCAACCCCTTCTACAGCCCAGTCCCGCTTGGTTATGGTGTCATTGAAAACCCAGAGTAAATCCGCTTAACTTTCAGTTTGTTTTGAAGTCATAAATGATCAGATGGTAGCACGTTTTCTTAACATCATTTGAAACCTTTTTCGGATGTACATAGATGTTGGCGGAAAATCCAGCTAATTACGGGTACTTACATCTCATACCATTTTTTTTAATCACGACAGCTTTTTTAATTTAATTGAGTACTTTGCTTGCAGAATTCTACCGCAGACAGAAATAATACCAAAATAACTGCCAAATTCCGTAAAACAAACAAACCTCAGTTTATATTCATGAGTGCAACTAATTGTGATTGAAGCAATTCTCATCGTATATATATAAATATATAAACTCTACAGTATGCAAAAAAATAAGGGTGAGTGTCAATGGAATTAATACAAAATATTTGTGGTATATTTGCGTATACAATGAGCTGGGACGTTTAAAAACTTTATATGAGAAAATCCGTAAACCCGACGATGTTGCTAAGCCATTAAATTACATGGCCCAAAAGAATGCAAAGACGCGTCCTCCTCCACGGCATCCCTTGCTTATTTGCTATTGATTATCCTGTTCCGGGGTTCTCTTATTCACAAAAAGATCTCCGGCTGTAATTCAACATCGGGGTGGGCTTTCATGCAGGGTAATTCCAAAATGTTGCGTGGAATTAATGGAAATATTATTTTTAATTAAATTATGATTAAATTACAGAAATAATCAACTGTTAACGAGAATACAGATAGAAGTAAAAGACACAATGTTGCTCGATTTGGAATCATTTGAAATATTTATTGTTATTTGAACAATTTGCCTCAAATTTTCTTAGTATTTATTAGGAAGCTCAGGAAAAACATGAAGGTGGCATATAATAACGCACAAAAGATATCCTTTACTAACCCTGAGACACAATAATCCCAAAGATGGCCTAGTGCTGGGAATCTGTGAATACAAGCAGGTGGATAATTTACAGGTCTCGCGGGCTTGAAATTTAAGAAAAATTTCCTCACAACTTAAAATGACCATAATAATGAGAACTCCGTATCACTACAGGGATGCAACAGATTAGGAGAGCCTTGTTTGCAGACAATTATGGTTAGATTTCTTTTAATTAGAAATAATTACGAGTGCAGTAGAATTTAAACATAAATTTACCCGCCAGAAAAAGCGAAATGCAAGCAACGTTTGGAAAATAAATCAGACGAAATATTTTCCCGGTTTTACATACAAAGTGTGTTAAAAGAGGGGAGAGAGAATAAGAGAAAGAGAAGTGTGAGAGTGACAGAGAGAGAGGAGCGAGAGAAGGAGAATGAGAGGGAGACAAGTAGTGACAGGAGAAGGGAAAAGGAAAGAGAAAAAGAGAGAGTTTGAGAGAGAATCAAAAAGGAGAGAGAGAATCAACCAAGAGAGGAGGGAGAACGAATGAGAAAGAAAGGTGATAGCCATAATGAGTGGCAGAATGAGAGACAAGGAGAGAAAAATAAATGAGACAGATGAGCAAATGATTATACATGTGAGCTTTCCGAGTGCCAACTTGGAGCAGTTCGGTGAAGGAGAAAGTTTGGAAAACCTTTTTTTACAATACCTTTGTTTACAAACCTTTGTTTGTTTGTTTAAATATTCTGAATTTCTCCTTCTATTTATTGTTGCATTACTGACTCAAATTTTCATGTTATTAGGAAGCTTTTCTTAAGCCCAGGAAAACATGAAGGTGGCAAGAAATAGCGCTCAAACATCCTTTGCTAAACCTTGGACACAATGATACCAAAGATAATCTGGTGCTGTGAATACAATCAGACGGATAATTTACGCGTCTCGCGGGATTTCGGTCAATAAATTTTTCCAAAGCCTGGAGTGACTACACGAATGAGAACTACGAATGTATCACTACAAGGATGCAACAGTTTAGGAGAGCCTTGTTTGCAGACAATATGGTTAGATTTTTTTTAATTAGAATTAATTACGAGTGCAGTAGAATTTAAACATAAATTAACCAGCCAGAAGAAGCTAAATGCAAGTACCCACGCCTTTGGGAAATAAATCAGACGAAATATTTCTGCGTGCTTTTTGAGTGTCAATTTGAAGCAGGTTGGGGAAAGTTTGGCATTCACCCTTTGTTTACGAAATATTCTGACTTTCTCCCGTTTTTCTCCTTGTGAAAGCTGAATTTGCAACTATCATACAATTTAACTGATTTACAATTGGAGTTTCAAATGCTTTATACAAGTTGGACTTCGAAGTCGTGATGCGTAATTCTGCCAAGCACTACGCACAAATTCATATTTGATTAAAAAGGCTATTACAACCACTGCTGCTACAATCTATAATAAATACAGACAATGATCCTTGTTCTGACATAGAGAAGACACGACTTCATTGTCTTAACTTTTAATGAGGAGATTCTTGTAACAGTAAAGTCGACACGGCATTCAAATTCAGCGAACTTGGAACACCACAAACACGGTGACAGCTTCTCTCGTTATAAATACTACTTTATTTTCTCGAAGCAGCATATACCTATTTATGTTGTTATACTTTATTGTATAATAAAATTATACAAATATAATTTCTCGAGGTCAAACGAAACATTGTTTTCTTTTCTGTTGCATTCAAGTTATGTCAGCAAATACATGAGTTACAAAGGAAGAAAAGTGCTTCAATAATTTGTTTATGACTATGCTATGGAGTCATTCCAGTGATAGTTTCCACACATCGTAGTAGACAATGAATATAATTATGTATGAAGTTTCGTAGCAATAAAACATGAACAAGAAATTGAGTAAACAAAATCGGAGAGAAGGACAAAGACACATTCAATAAAGGGTGAAAGTGGATTCTTTCTCTTTGTCTCTTTATTCCATCTTCGTACAAATTTTTCCGATGAAATTAGGCAGGATTTACTCACAATTTTTGAAACATTTAGTTCCTTATTAAGGTTATCCTTATTTTGTAAGGTCCAATTTCAGAATCACAAGAACGAATTCTTCACTGATTTCCAATGTAGAACTCCTTACGTTATGTGCGTATGTAGTTATTTTATTGTTTCTATTTCTAGTATGTAACGTGGAAAAGTTTAAAGATAAGAACAAGGCACAACTTCACACTCAGTAAAGGGATGAAAATCGAATTCTCTCTGCCCTTCGACTTAATAGTAACAATATTATTCCTGAAAGAAAACAATAGATTGTTTGTCAATAGATTGTTTGAGAAGTTTAAACGACTTGCTGCTGTCAAAAAACAAAATAATAACCGAGAAAGTTGTCTTGTTTCTAACATTAACTACTCGACATTTCTATGTCTTGCAAATTCTTTAATGTTTCACAGTACTAACCACAAATGAAAAGAGTAGACAATCCGAAGTACAGTCGACTCTCGCTATAACAGCACCCTATAAAGCATCAAATTTTGTTTGTTACCGCGAAAAACTGTTGTAGAGAGCAGACATTTCTATGTTAGCAATTGGAGAAAGTTTTTGAGGGGAACATTTTTTGCTGCTGCTATAGCGAGAGTACTGTTATAAAGGGGACTGTTATAGAGAGAGTCGACTGTAGTATCTTGCAAGAACAATGAATTTATTGAGCATGGAAGGTTTTCTTTGCCGTGCATGTACAATGTTTGAATTCGTGGCTAGGATTTTTAAGAACACAGCATTAAATCGACCGACATTCTTTCAGGATCCGACCCCCTGCCTAGGAAATGGGTACGTAAACGGGTACCGACCTCTGAGTCGTCCCCTCACCTACAGCTACCTGCTGCTGCTTAAGGAAAAGGTAATCTGGAAGCACCCTCTACGCTCATCGATACAAGATCACTTAACCCCAAAGATAGAATGCAAGGCCATTCAGAATCTTTTTTGTATTTTTTTGTGGACTTCATCTCATCACCCCCAATACAAAGGAGGCGCATGACAGACTTCGACTCCATACGGTTGCCCGGGACTACTTCTGCTGTTATGTGTTAAGATTGCAGACTCAACACATTAACAACAACTAATTAATGATTTGACTTGCTTATTGCTCTTCGTCTCATTCATCTTCCCGCATCCAATGAAGCAACAACTACAACTATGTAGTTTCTCCCCTGAAATCCTCTCTCTTTCTTATTTTTATCCTAATTCCTATAGTGCATTACAATGCACGTGTACACACATGGGTTTTCCTTTGATTTCCTTTCCTTGCCCTAGTGAAATTTATATTTCACTAGGGCAAGTGGCCGAATATATTTCTTGACACTTGCATTAAACAACTTGCATGCATACATCGTTTACTGTACAGGAAAATGTAGGATAAAATCGGGAGGGAAGCGATGGGGTACATGGCATCGACAAGCACAAGTGTGGTGTTGGGATTTGTCGGAGATTTAAGTGAAATTAAGTGAAAACCGATCGTTTGAATAAAAAATGTGAATTCATTGTACCGTGGATAATTTGTGTTTTTCAAAATATGCATACGTACATCCCGAACATAGAAAAAGAAGACATAAGAAAGTTATTTTATGTTTTGTTTTCCGCAAAAAAAAAACCGAGTCCACATCATGGTGTCTGGTGACATGATGGTTGGCTGATTAGTTGAACATTTTTGCCAAGTAATTCCACGGGATTAATACTACAGTACATTCGTTACAATGTGTACTATTGCACTACAGTCACTACAGATATGCACATCGGAGATCAGACATTTAGCAACTAGTTCATTTTTACTCTTGATTAGTTATTATTTGATTAGATATTAAAAGTGCATACATACAATGGAGGCGTATCCTCCCTGTGTCAGAACAAAGATCGTTGCCTTTATTTATTATAGATTGTAGTAGCAATGGTTTGGATCGCCTTTTTGCTCATAAATGAATTTATGCTTGGTGCTTCGCAGATTTATGCATCTTTTCATGTGAGTACTGTAGAATGCAACAATGATGAACTGACAATGGAAGTAAATGGTAGTAAATGACAGTTTCCAACACATTGTCAATGTGGTGGAATTGAAAAGATGGAATTACATAAACAGTATAAATAGGCTAATAAAGGCACTGATTCACATCCACATTCATTTTATCCTGACTCTCTGGCTTGTTTCAGTCCATCAAGACAAGTTTTAAAATCCACTGTTTCCGTCGTTGTATCTGATTACCCCATTATGAAGCTCATCTGGTAACAAATATGATTTGCTATATGCATACCTACACAATTTTCCATATAGGTATGCTTGTAAACCTCACACACTATATTTTGCCTCTCCATTTCGAGAAAGAAATTTCTGTTTTTCCAGGGCCGCAATCTTGATTGGTCTCTTGGTTGTCCTTATGTCCGAATTCTCCATTGTTGAAGCCGGGGTAAGTCATTACGATTAGCAAATGTTTTTTTGACTACCAGAATCACAATAGTGATATACTAGCCTGAATTCGTTTTTAGGGCCGTTGCATTGATAGATGGGGCACTTGCCGGAACTACAATCAATGTTGCAGAAGGCGGTGCGTTAATGAAGTCAACACATGTTTGTAAGGCCCGGCTTCATGTTGTACAATTCTTCCGAAGATCCAGACGGGAAGTTTTTCATGGCAATGTCAATAAATAAATAAGTGTATATGGACGATGTTTCTTCGCAACTGCAATATTCTAAAATATACTTTACCTGTCGTGTTAAATCATAAATTGTATCTCTTCTGAATCAATAAATCACACAATAACGTATGTACACATACATACTATATCTTTATTTATTTATTTCACATTACTTAAATACACAAAAACGTTAGATACATCTTTGTGCAAATGCGTATCTCATTGACATCAAGAGTATTTCAAAAGGATTTTTCATTAATATAGCAACAACAAGATGTAGTGTGTATCCTAAGAGACTAAAGCAAATCAGGATATCCCCGGAGTAAGCACGGAACGAATATTACCATAAAACTGGCCAAATAACTCGCATAACATTATACACTAATGCAGTAATTAGTATGGCATTGGAAGCATATTTACAGATATATAAACTTGGTTGTTGCCAGGAAATGGCTCCAGTAAAGGCTGTACAATCTGGTAAATTCTATACACCAGTTCGAGTGTTTTGCCATCTACACACACTTGATATGCCACTGTTTCATATAAGATTTCTTTTTTCCCAGCTTCACAATCAAATGTCAGGCAAAATCAACACATACATAAACGTTGCTCACGAGACGGTAAAAGTTTTGGAAGACTTTCATACGCCGACTTTCACACGCAAGACTTTCACACGCTTCGGATAGTTATGCACAGAATTCTCCACAATATTCCACCTTGAATATTGGCTTTTTCACAAAATGTCTACATGTATTTATAATCGTTATATCCAAGGATATTTAAGCTATTTCAGTTGCTAAGCATATAATAATTTCAGAAATACTTAAACTTCGTACTAATTAGACTATACACAACGGAATTATGCTATTTACAATACACAATTAGAAAAACTGTGTCACATTTTAGCAAAAATTTCACCCAACATAATATAATGCTGTACACAAGTACGTATATACTATCAGTATGTAAATTGGTAATATTTCTCATAAAGCTATATACACATGTTTTTACACTTTACACATTTCTTTCGTGTGTACGCCAAGATCAGTAACTAGCATGCGTTCTACCAATTCTGGATCTAGTAACAATTAAAAGTATTAAGACTGGAGTTTAGGCCAAAGGCGCGATATGAAACCAACGTTTAATTGTCCTGCTATAAAAAAAGGTTTGAGGGATTAATTGTTGGACAATTAATTATTTTTGTGCAACACAGCTTCGGCAGCTCAATAAGCCTCATTTATCTTCATATTCGAAAAAAGGTAAACTAACGCAATATTTAGCATACCAAATCGTTTTTGTCACAAATGACATACGCCCGGGCCTCAAAACAAACACTTATCCGAATCAAACAAGCAAAAGGTGTTTTCTTCCCTCCAAACCAAACTTCGTCCTTTGTTGCGAGCTTATTCGGCTTTCCACGGCCTGTATTTAGTGTTCGAAGATAATCAGGCAGATTTTGGTGTTTTCTTCCGTTCGATTGTGTCACGGTGACGCTGTTCGTCATTCAACAGCAAGTAACACCATCGTTGTTTGAGATTAACCGGCCCATACAGCACCCAGTAGAAGATTCCCATGAATATTCCCTTCATATTTATTCATTGCATATAGATCACATAAACACGCAATAATTCACCCATAATCTGGAAAATATGTAATGCCATTCCTGTTGTAAGCCTAAAAATAAAAATACCTGGGTTGCGGTGGTAATGTCAGAAATCCAATCCATTGACACGTAATTTTCTATGTATGCGAATTTGATGTGCAAATCCAGAATTGCGGGCAACGTACCAACCAACGTTACAACAATGGTTCTACAACAAAAATTGGTAGCAAATGTTGTTGGTGATTTGTGATTTCCAATACATATTTCCGTGTGAGGTAATTGATTAGAAATCAAATCAAATACTAATTCCATACATAATTTTGTTCGAACGGCGAACGGAACCACTACGCCACATCAATGCCAGGAGGTGAATGTACTGTCCAATCGTGTTCTGTCAAAATGGAAACGAATTAAATTCCGGATTAGCCTTTTTATTTGTTCTCTTCGGTAGCTCAAATTCCTTCTTTCACTACACTATGTTCTTATAATCCAGCCGGTGTAAGTTGTGTGAGTGGAAACTGCCGGTCGCTAATAACATTTGCCAGTTGCACAAAACTACCCGTGCCTACAGGCGGTTCGGACAGCATTGTTGTTCTTGTAACGAGTAAATGAAACAACGTTTCCTATTTGTGTCACATAAACCATTTCGGATAACTCCAGACTAACGCTGTTTGTTTTTTCTTTTTAAATATTAAGTTCACTAAAATCTTGGCTAACGCTCCTAAATGGAATTTACTAATAATACCCAATTGCTTTTAGTTTTCATGCAAGACGCATCAGTCCCAATGCATTAAAAAGGTGATCTCTTTAACGAACGTTAACCTATACATTAAATGCCCTTCGCTTACCGGAATAAATAATCCAACCATGGCCGCAATTAGTCTGGCACTGTATTTCCCTATCAGACCTTCCCAACACACTCTATTGTCTCCAAGGGACTCCGCAAAAAAGACTCCCAGTAAAACTGGGATTAATGGCGCTCCTGCAAAATGAAGTCAAAGGTGAAGATCCGTTACAAAATGGAAGTTTACGTCAATAATGAACACCTGCAACAAATGCAGGTAATCCCGCCTCCAATAACCGCAAAATCAGTATTAAATATGAATAGAGCAGAATAGTACAGAAAATTATTGGCGGTGATTTAAGTTCTTACCCCAAGCAACTCCAAAGTACACATACGACAATTCGCTTGGCTTGAAGTCATGCGGTTTGAGGCAGGCGAAAATCTCGATCGCCAAGTTCGCAGTCCAGGCGAAGGTAGTGATTGTTGTGTAAGTCAAGGCCAAATTAATGCCATGGCATATCCATCCCTGCAATACACACCCATTAATCACGGGTCATATATGCATTCACGCATGTACATCGCAATCGATGTCTAAAGGGCTCACATTTTTATCCATTGATTCCATGTACTTATCATGGAAGCCAATCACCATTATCTGAAAAAAGTACTTGGCCATGTTGCTGCCCAAGAGTTGTATGTGCAACAGGTTGGCACGTTTCACAGTGCCCCTAAAATGAGAGAAAACACTTTTTATAAGGGAAGTCCTTTGTATATGCATAGACGATTATTAATTATAATGTAGTTTATTTTTTCTTATTTATCATTCATCCTTGCTCCCTCGGGTATATTTACCCACGGAGCGACAATATCCACGTTACATAAGATCGTATCATTGCCTTCCCCTAAATATAACATTATCAGCATTGGCTTGGAGTTGTATATAAGTACATGTATTAAGCTAGCACAATTAAGATACATCAGCATTTAACATTTTTACAATTTATAACAGTTCCCATTACATTTTATTTTATTAGCCAAAATACGTCATCTTTATGCTCAAGACACATTAGTCTGTGTAGTCAGCTACATGGTACATCTGCTGTCTTAATCAAGAAAACAATTAAAGCTAAGGCAAACGCAAAGGCCCGTGAAAGCATGTGTGCAATGTGTACCTGTTGAGGCAGACGTAGAGAAACGTCAAGGCGAGCGCAATGAAGGAGGTCCCTTTACAGATCGCAAGAACGCAGCGAAAGTCGAGGCTGCTACAGATGCCGTCGGTTGTAGGTGTCATATTTTGTTGCTTTACTGAAATATAAAATAGTTAAGCCAAAGCACAAGTATAATGGACAGAGGCGCTAAAAGGGAAACTAGATTTTCTGGTGGAAATAAAGGGGCAACCAGTTACATGTTACATAATCTCAACATTTTAGCTTGAGAATTCATAACAAAAAATTTGGAATGATAGTTTGCTGATATTAATTAGTTAATTAATGAATTCTGTATAGGAACTATCCGAGAGAGGTGCATTTATCCATCAAGCAGGAGGCGATGTGTTCTCTCAGAATGCAAGTTGTTGTGGAGGAGAATATTTGGGGCTTTATTTGTTCAAAGATTTGTTTTTAACGGCTAACAATATTATTCTGGAACTCTTAAAACAATATTTTCACACGGTGCCTAGAACTTAGAACACGTGACAGAAATCTGTTTTCGGTAAGGAAATGTTTTTTTAGCAAATAGAAATGCTATTTATCAATTCTAGGATTCATGGTAGCAGCAATGTATTATTATTATTTCAAAAAAATTGTTTTCTTACAACACACATTTTTTCGATTTCCAATAGTTTCCAATTTTGAAGCTTTCACATCCAGAGATTTTTTTGAAATCCGGAACAAGTTTTTTTTTTGCAGTCAAAAAACAAATCTTTGAAAAGAATAATTTGACTGTCTCGATAGCGTAGTTAGCGAAAATTATGTTTTCTATATTACGAGAATAACAAAAAATTCTTCCAAATCATTTTTACAAGTATTTTGAAACCGAAAAATACAAGATTCATTCCATACGACGATACGACTAACAAAGTTTAATTAAAATCGACTTTTCCGCTTTTGGGTTTGATCTCAGAATCGGGTCAAGATTCTCTGGATACAAGTTTTGAGAATAACGAAAAATATGGTATTGTAAGTACACTGTTTTCTGATTTCCAAAAAATAAACCGTAAATTGACTGTGTGGAAAAAATTTCTTACCTTCGAAAAAAGAACAGGGGCAATCCACAAAACGAAACCTTCACTTTAAGCACGGAAGCTCACCAGAGTTGAAATCTTGCTTTCGGACGCTGAAAATTATTATTATTCCAAAGTAAAATTATTGTAAATTAGCCGTAATTGCTTCTCACCTTCAAGGTCCAAATCAACCGAAATTATATAGAGCAACAAAATTTGATTTAGTTTCTCCTGCAAATGTTGAAATCGTGAGGTTGATTAGAATTGCAAAATTCTTGTAACAAATTCTGCGTTTGCTAGCAATACAGATCCGGATTGAATAATCGGGCGAGAATTGCTTTGGATGGAGAAAAAGAGAAATTTCTGATCGAAGGAAGGGTTAGGCGCAGATACAAAGTTCAAGGATGAAAGACGGAATCGCAATGTTGACCGGGGGAGGATGGATCACAATCTATATGGCTCCAATTCTAAAGGGGATGCGGGATAAATTCGGGGTGGCTCCAATTGCGACAACGTTTCCCCTGGCATCCTCGGAAGTTTTCAAAAAGTGTTGACAAAGACGCGTTTACCCGAAGGCACCGATATTACGCATACCGCATTATATTCAGTGGAAATTCTAATGCTTCTTTTTGTGCATACAGGATTGCACACATATTCATCACCCCGCAGTACAGTGCAGTCTCTACTTGGTTTTCAACCGAACAAAATCTACTGTGTGTACAAGTTTATTATGGAGTAAACTAAATCTTTGTCATTTAGATGTACTTAAAAAAGTAAAAACGTTATGGTGGTTTTCGAAAAATAAATCTTAATCAACTTTTTCAGGTGTTTTCGAAGTCATAAATAATCTGAGCCTCAGATTCTGAGGCTTCTGAGGTGGTAGGACGTTTTTATTAAACATTTGAAACCTTTTCGGATGTAGATGTATGCAGAAAATTCAGCTATGCAATTTATAAGTAAATCTCATACATTTTCTTTTTAATCACGACGGCTTTTTTCACTTGATTTTTTAATTGATTAATTTGCTTGCAGTATTTTACCGCGGACAGGAATAACATGAAAATAATGGCACAATTCCGTTAAAACCAATCTCAAATTCATGATTGCATCTAATTTTAATTGTATCAATCCACTTTGTATAGCAGGGCGCAAACACATGAGTACGAGTGTGAACCAAATTAATTCAAAGCATTTGCGGTGTCCTAAAAATTTGAATGAAATACAGAATGTGCCACCATGCATGAGAGTGCGGCTTTTAAAAAGTGTTTTTCGAAAAGCCACTGCCTATGTACTCAGAAAAATCTTGGTTTCATGGAGAAACCCAAAACATTTGCCAGTTTGACCTTGTTTGGAAAAACCATCGTAGCTTTTTCATTTTGTGTACAAATAAAACATGTTTGGCAAACTCTGCACAAAAATTCGGCAAAAAACCCGATGGCGTTTCTTGTCGTATGGAAAAAGATGTAAATCCTGGACTTCAGGGGGACACTAAAAAGCTACCACATTGTACATACGCATGTACCTGCGATTGTAAACAGTAATTATTTTAAAGTGCCAGTTTTTGTAAAAGGCGCGATTTAATTACTTGGTAGAAATATACACGTATGCATATAAGCGTATATTAATATGCATACATATGAAACATGAACATAAATTTACGTACAATAAACTCGGACGCTTAAAAGCTTTATATGAGAAAATCCGTAACCCGACGATGGGACGAGTTTTAGGACTTTAGGAGACCCTGGTTTGCAGACAATATGGTTAGATTTCTTTTAATTAGAATTAATTACGAGTGCAGTAGAATTTAAACATAAATTAACCAGCCAGAAGAAGCTAAATGCAAG
>JAQGBT010004903.1:0-15455 GCA_034698585.1 Disparrhopalites patrizii
TCGCTCTCTATCTCTCTCTTTCGCTGTCTCTCTTTCGCTCTCTATCTCTCTCTTTCGCTGTCTCTCTTTCGCTCTCTATCTCTCTCTTTCGCTGTCTCTCTTTCGCTCTCTCTCTTTCTCTTTATCCCTCTCTCTCTCTTTCTCTTTATCCCTCTCTCTCTCTTTCGCTCTCTCCCTCTCCTTCTCTCTCTTTCTCTCTCTTCCTCTCTCTTTCTCCCTTTTTCTTCCTCTCTTTCTCTCGCTTCCTCTCTTTCGCTTTTTCTCCCTCTCTTTCTCTCACTCTCTTTTTCTCTCTTTCTCCCTCTTTCTCTCTCTTTCTCTCTCTTTCGCTCTCTTTCTCTCTCTTTCTCCCTCTTTCTCTCTCCCTCTCTCGACACTTACTCTACTTCCATGCACAAATCCTTTTTCCTACACACCCCGAAGTGTCTGTACTCTTTACACACTCGTGACTTCACACGTAAACATATAGGATGACTTGTAGTGGGAGATGCTTCCATGGTTGTGGTAGGGGCTGGAGTGCTGGTAGGAAGGAAGGAGCAGAGAGAGAGAGAGAGAGAGAGAGAGAGAGAGAGAGAGGAATCGTAGGAATATGGTTGGTGGTGGTAATGCTGTGTGGTTCTGGGGAAGTGTGCCACGCACACACACAAATGCTCTCACACTCACATATACACATACACACACATTTCTCTGGAACATTTATTCAGGAGAAGGAGTTAGCCTTACATTCTATTGCTTCTCCCAATGCGTCCATCCCACATGTTGCATTATACTATTGAATTATTCAAAAGACCTCGAGCTCTTTATCCGCCTATTTATTCCATACTGGCTGAAATCGACTCCTTCCTTCTACTGCTCTTTCTTCTTCTACTTCCTCCTTGTCTTATTCTTAGAGACTCTCTCTCCTTCTCGATCTCTCGATCTTCCTTTTGTTCTCTTTAAGATCCTCGTTCCCTTTGAGATCCTCTTTCTTTCCAAGATTGTCCATTTCCTTTTTTTTTTCCTGGCGGTCGTCCCATCTTTCTCTTTTGCTTGTTTTTTTCTAATTGTTTCTCTTTCTCCTGCCTTAGCTTGCTGTCTCTTTTGAATATCCCTGGTCGATTCTGTTGTCCTTTAGTTTTTCTCAGCTTCTCTTTGTCTTTCTTCTTTTTTTTTCGGTGTTACCTGCAACTGTTTTAGTGTTTACTTTCTCACTGCGTTTCCTATTTTTTTGACACTCTGCCTCAGCTTTTGCTATTTGAGTTCTTTCTTCCTTTCCTTTCTTTTCCTCTATTTGTCCTCCTTTCTCCCTTCTTTTCACTATTTCTCCTTCTTTCGCTCTTACTCTCACGATTTCTCCTTCTTTACCTCTTTCTCCTTCTTTATCTCCTTTTTTCACTATTTCTCCTTTATTTCCTTTTTTCAACATTTCTCCTTCTTTATCTCTCTCTTCTTATTTATCTCCTTTTTTCAATATTTCTCCTTCTTTATCTCTCTCCTTATTTATCTCCTTTTTTCAATATTTCTCCTTCTTTACCTCTCTCCTTATTTATCTCCTTTTTTCAATATTTCTCCTTTATCTCCTTTTTTCAATATTTCTCCTTCTTTATCTCTCTCTCCTTCTTTATCTCCGTTTTTCATTATTTCTCCTTCTGTATCTCCGTTTTTCATTATTTCTCCTTCTGTATCTCCTTTTTTCAATATTTCTCCTTCTTTATCTCTTTCTTTCACTATTTCTCCTTCTTTATCTCTTTCTCCTTCTTTATCTTCTTCTTTATCTCTTTCTCCTTCTTTATCTCTTTCTCCTTCTTTATCTCCTTCTTTATCTCTTTCTCCTCCTTTATCTCTTTCTTTCACCATTTTCCCTTCCTTTCTCTGCCTGTATTCTAACTTCTTCGTTCTTTCCCGTTTTTGTCCTCGGCTTCTATTTCCATTTTTCTCCTTCATTTCTGCTCCTCTGTTTTTCTTCATTCAAATATGTTTTTGAATTTTTTCGCGCTTTTTGCTGTCATTTTCTCCCTTTTGCAAGCTCTCCCCTACCACTTTGGGCTACTCAGTATTTCTTTATTTTCCTCTCGTTTTCCTTTTTTGACTATCTGATTAGAGCTTTTTCTCACTCCTTGTCTGTCACCTGATGTATTTCGTACATTTCCGTGTATTCATACTTTACTCTATTTTTCTGATTCCGATTCTTAGAGAATATGGTCATTCGGCCATTGTTGTTTCTCTTCCTGGTTAAAGTATCATATTGTCAGTACTTTTTGGTTTCCTGTGGAGAATTCTGTCAACCTTGGCTTTTCTTCTTGAAAGACCTTCTTTGCGAGTCTTTTAGGGATGAACTGGTCATCATGAAATCCCGTCATGGCGATTCGTGATTATTTTTATTAGAACAGATATACATGGCTACTGGTGGTTGCCTTTTTTATAATATTTTACCCGTTTCTGTTTTTTCTGTATATGACCGATTTTATTCTACGGTGATCTTCTTTTTTTCTTGCCATTCACGTCCATATTCTCCACGTACTTCCTTTCTTCCCATTTTGTTGTGAATTAAAAGCTTTGTTCCCATTCATTTTTTGCGGGGTTGATTTCCCCGAAAAAAAATATATGTCTGGGGGTTCTTTGTGAATGTGACCGAGGGATTAGGATTGTTCATATTATTCTTCCTCCAGTTTGTTTTGACCGACTTTTCTCCCCCTCCTTCTTCCAGTTCCTGCCAGTCGGACTGTCTACGGCTGTCTGATATCTTTTAAAGGACTTAATTATTTTTTTGGAGGGACAAAAAAAAAAGGTTTTTTTTCTCTTTCTTCCCCTTTCAAAATCCGTGTCTTTCTGCCTCCCATTTTTTTTAGGTGAGGTGGGCTTTGTCCACCTTTAAGCTGACTGTCTCTTGGGGACGGCTGTAACATAGTTTTTTTTACTACATTCGTCCAATTTTCCTTATCATTGTATGGATCCTGCCCTTTTCTCCTACATTCATTTTTATTTCTGTTCTGGTCTTCCTTCACATCCTTAATTGCTTGTCCCTTTCTGGGAAGAGACCGTTCCACCCACCAAACTTCATCTTTTTAACCATTTTCTCATTTCCCTTCGTCCACTCGACTTTTTTAAGGGGAAAAAAAGTTCTTCCATTCCACCTACACCTATCTACTCCATACATTGTCGCTCCCCCTCAACTTTCTCTTCATCATCCTCCTCAACTTTCTCCCTTCCACATACCTCGTCGTCCCTGCCCAATGGCCATGGTCTATTCCACGTGTACTGGCAAGGGACAACTACGAGTGGGGAGGGGAGGATACTTCAAAAGAGACAAAAATGTATGAAACAAAAATAATAGGAACACATGAAAGTCTATACAAACAGTGTATGTACAAATATATGCATAGCTACGGAGAAAAATGGGATTCTCAGTGGCCAGAAAACAATTGTGAGGAAGGAGGGAGGGCGACCAAGCATTTTTTTTGTTCCCACAATTTCTCATAGGAGCCTGAATATTCTTCGAATATTATTGGGTGTAAAAAAAACTGAGATATGAAGGAGAGAGAAATTGAAGAGGGAGTAAGATCTAGTGGAATTGCAGAGAGAGAGAGAAAGCGAGAGAGAGAAAGAGGGAGAAAGACAGAGAGAGAAAGCGAGAGAGAAAACGAGAGAGAGAGAAACTTTATGACAGTCAACGCGGAAAATGGAAAGGAATGTCTGACGCGGAGGTTTTTTTTTTTGTCAAGTGCTATGGAGAGTTTCGTGTGACTAAATAGAGCAATTTTTTGAAGGTTGTTAGGATAGACAGAAGAAGCAAAAAAAACATTAAAAGAGAGAGAGAGAGAGAAAGACCGTGTGTGAGGGAAGGAAAAAGAAGAGCCAAGGGAGAGAGAGTAGTGGGAAAAAGTATTGGGCTTGGAAGTAGCGAGAGTACATAAAAGAGCAACTGGGGCTAAGAGAAATGTAGCCCTTTCCGTTGCCCCTCTTTCTCTCTCTCTCTCTCTCTCTCCCTCGAATTATATAGGAGAGCAGGAGGAGATTGTGATTGTTGGGAGGGAGAGGGAAAAGGAGAGAAAGGGAGGGAGAGAGAGATGAAGACGAGGGGGCGTGTGAACGTAAAGTGAAAGCTATAGACTAGAAAATGAAGTCTGAAGTAATCCGAAAAGTTGAACTTATGCAAGGAGAGAGAGTTGTAAATACCCAGTGCAGTAAAAATGTGCCGAAATGAAATTCAAGATTTAATACTTTTTAGCATAGCCTAGGGAATTATTCGTTTTCCTTGGGACCGACACTGTAATCAAAAGACTTTCACAAGGAGTAGCAGGATAAGGCGTCTTACCAAATTTCATTTGTTCCCTTTGATGGTGTAAAAACTTTTCTCCACAACTAAATTCCGAATTAAGTGACACACCCAACTGGAAAAATTCTCTTATATTTCTGTCGTCTTTTTCTTCTTTCACACCATTTTTTTTTCTCACTTAACTCTTGGCACTCTCTCTCCCTCTCTCTCTCCTTCTCTCTCTCTCATCCCATCCCCCTCTCTTTTCCCTCTGCGTTCCTCCAACTTTTTTTTTCTCTCTCTCTCTCCTTTTCCCATACAGTTGTGTTGTTGTTGTTGTTTCGTCTCCTTGTGCATTACTTGTTACTTTACATATACGTGGGAGCAAAGCGAGTCACAAAGTATGTGATGGTTGTTTGAAAAAAAAGGAGCTAAATATTATTCCATCCTTCCTCGCAAAAATATATGTACATATATTTACGTGTAGGCATAATATTTTTTCAACTCTTTTACCTCTCTGTCGTGTCCTTTTTCTCGCTTTCTCTCTTTTCCTTTTCAATATCTCATGTTCCCCACTTTCTCCGTGGAAGTCTCGCTCACTTTTCTATCGTTTCTCTCTCTCTTCTCTCTCTTGTCTCCTCTCTCTTCCCCCTCCCTCTCTCTTCTGTCTCTCTTGTCTCTTTCTCTCTCTTCTTCTCTCTCGTCTCTGTCTCTCTTTCCGTTTGCCCTCTCCCCCTCTCTTCTTTCCCTCTCCTGCTCTCTTTCCTTCCGTATGACTGCTACCTTCCCTCGTCCGAATTTCCGAGTGGAAACATCTTTCGTCAAAAATATTTCTATGCTAATTTTGACAAATACTACACACAACCCCATTCATTTCCCCTTTTGTTTTTTTTTTTGCCGGAGACAAGCAAGTGACAATAACATCCTATTTGGATCTCTCCCTCTATAGATCTTCTTCAAGCTCTCGATCGTTGTGTATTTTTCCCTTTGGTTCTACTATTCACTAAGTTTTTTTTCTTCTTGGGGAAAGCTGGTATAGATGTTTTTTTCTTCCTCCCTTGCTTAGGGAGATGAGCGTGGGAGAAAGAGATTTCCCTATGCAGACTTCTCATTTGTTTTCACATAATTTCTTGTAGGCATTTCTACTCTGGGAGTATGTTCTCTCTCTCTCTCTCGGTCTTTCCCTCTTATTTTTTGTACACTATTGGGCGTACTCTCATTGGGCTCTCGCTTAATTCCTTTCTTGTCAGGTCTGTTGTTTTCACCCGAGGATCTGTGCCCTTGTTTTCCCTTTTTTCTTCCTCTTCTATCAATGTTCTTTTGGGGCTTCTCTCATGCGACGACTTGCTCATTACTTTTGCAGGGTATTCCTTCATGGCAATACCAATGTTGGGGTAACGCTTTGGGTGCAAAAGTTCCACATTTCCCCTGAATTCCTCCTTCTTTTACCCGTCTAAATGTTCCCCAGTTTTCTCCGGCCTTATTAGGAAGTTTTGTGAATTCACCCTTGTCTTATTCCTTTCCTTATTTCCAACTAATTTTCCTTGTGCGTTTCTCTCTCTCTCCCTCCATTTAAAACTATATATTAACTCCCCCATATCCTTGATATTCCCTCCAGCACCGTGGTTTTTCCCTCATTCATCATTCATATGTGCATCCAGGGATTTATTTACCATATCAATCCCGTCCCAAAGAAATGTCCTTTTCCAATGTCTCATATCACCCCAAAATCTCATATTTTCCAGTTGGGATCATATACAATGTATGAATTTTATTTCCCCGTTTGACAGAGACGTAAATCCATTGCAGAAAATCTCCCTAATGATGTGGCTTTTTTTCTTCTTTAAAGAATACTATAGGTATATAAAAGAAAAAATGAAACGCCAATCTGGGCAGCCACTTAAAAAACAGTTGATTGTTGAGATTTTCCCTCCATCTCGCTCTGACATGGGGAGAATTTGAGGGGAGAAAAAATTCTTAATCCCTTCCCTCTTCATCAACTTCAATGGCACGAGAGCATTTGGACGGGCTCTCTTCTTCACTCGTTGAGACTCAAACGAATATTTGAAGCTTTTGGAAAGCACAACAAGAACATTCCCATTACTTCTCCAGCCCTTCTCCAGCTCTTCTCCAGCCGCCAAACCACTTGTCCCTTATGGTGAACAACTGGAAAGGCTTTGAAAAGTTGTCATTTGCACCCAGCCAACTACACACCTTCCTTTATATTCTTCCGAAATTTTTCCCCTTTTCCCCCTTTTGTATTCACTCTCCCTCTCTCTCTCTCTCTCCCTGATTCACTCTGTCTCCCTCCGTCCTCTCTCTCTCTCCCTCGGAATAAGTCAGGATTCATTCACCCCAACAAATGAATCGGGAATAAAACATCCCTATACATACATCCTATACACACACACTCCATAATAAATGGGCTGAAAGGCTCTGAATAGTTCCACATCATCCATTTTCTCCTCACATCATTTGCCAATTGTGGCGGAGGTTCTTTTTTTATTATTAGTCTCTAATCATTATTGGAAGAAACCTTATAGTTGGTACGTACCCATACACAACATTTCCCATAAAGAATCCAGGAAGAGAAACATCCCCCCAAAAAAAGAGGACAGGAGCAACTCGAAAATCTAATGATTGTGTTGAACACACGGAAGAGCAACAATTCTTTTGAATGGTTTCCAAGAAAAAAATCTGGATGAAGCACATAGGTATACATATTCATACATATAGGTATGCTGATAGTTGTATGGACGAATCCAAGGAAAAGCAGGAATGGGGAGTTTGTGGTGTGTGAGTGAGACAAGGAAATATTTGCGACTTTTTTTTTCATCCGTGGACCAAGTCAAGGGTTAAGTAAAGATGTTGTCAAGTAACATAGTCGAGAGGACTAGGAGGAAATGGGAGGAAAAGGGATCTTGTACTAACAATAAGAAAGATTGTGGGGAGGGAATGAGAGAAAGAGAGAGAGAGAGAGAGAGAGAGAGAGGGAGGAAAGTTTGACTGGTAGTAGCAATAAAAATGTAAATGTTGTAAAACAATGGTAAGTGTGTGAGGAATAGATTTTAGTGCCTAAATTGTCGCTCCCTTGTATATTTTTCTTTTAACCTTTACATACGGCTTCGTAGGAAAGAAATGGGCGTTCAACAAGAAAAAGGAGGGAGGGAGGAATTGAAGAAGAAGAGAGAGAGAGAGAGATGGAAGGGAGAGAAAGAGTGTGTGTCAACGGAATACTTGCTATGGTTTTATGGTTCAATTGACCGTATACCGCCCAAAAAGATACGTATACACACACAATTTTTCCCCTTCGCTTACTTACCGTGTGTGTAACTTGACAAAGCACTCTGAAAGCGACGCACTTTCCCCTCGTCTCTCCCTCTTTCCCTCATTTTCCCTCTTTCTCTTTCCATAATTTTCCCTCTTTATCTCTCTCGTTTTCTGTCTTCTTCCCTCGTTCTCTCATTTTCTCTCTGCGACTCTCTCTGTTTCTCGCATTTTTTCTCTTTCTCTCATTACCTCTCTCTTTATCTTTCTTTCATTTTGCCTCTTTCTCTTTTTTTCTTTTATTTTCTTTCTGTGCCTCTCTTTGTGTCTCTCTCTTCCTCTGCGTCTCTTTCTCTCTCTGTGACTCTCTTTCTCTCTCTGTCTCTCTATCTCTCTGTGTGTCTTTTTCTCGGTCTGTCTCTCTATCTCTCTGTGTTTTTTTCTCTCTCGATGTCTCTTTCTCTCTGCGTCTTTTTCTCTCTCGGTGTCTCTTTCTCTTTCTCTCTGCGTTTTTTTCTCTCTCGGTGTCTCTTTGTCTCTCTCTCTGTGTCTTTCTCTCTGCGTATTTCTCTCTCTAGGTGTCTCTTTCTCTCTCGGTGTCTCTTTCTCTGTGTGTGTGTGTCTTTCTCTCTGCGTTTTTTTTCTCTCCCGGTGTCTCTTTCTCTCTCGGTGTCTCTTTCTCTGTGTGTGTGTGTCTTTCTCTCTGCGTTTTTTTCTCTCCCGGTGTCTCTTTCTCTCCCGGTGTCTCCTTCTCTCTCGGTGTCTCTTTCTCTCTCATGGCCTGTATCTCTCTCTGTGTCTCTTTCTCTCTGCGTCTTTTTCTCTCTCGGTGTCTCTTTCTCTCTGTGCGTGTCTCTTTGTCTCTCTGTTGCTTTCTCTCTGCCTCTTTGTCTCTTTCTCCCTCTATCTCTCTTGTTGTCTGTCTCTCTTTCTCTCTCTCTCTTCATCTGGGCTCCCTCCCTTCCCGTCTCTCAATTTCTCTTTGGGCACATCCCTCACTTTTTGTTTGCGTGTGTGAGGCAATGGGAGAGTGCTTACCCATTGGTATGTCGGCAGTCAATTTGGCTCCCTTCCTCATTGACCATTAGTAGTCGTAGTATTATGTACATGGACTGAGGAGAGGAAA
Organism: Disparrhopalites patrizii; assembly: GCA_034698585.1. NCBI lineage: Eukaryota > Metazoa > Arthropoda > Collembola > Symphypleona > Sminthuridae > Disparrhopalites > Disparrhopalites patrizii. The sequence continues at coordinate 8,628 of JAQGBT010004903.1, forward strand.
AGGGGAACAGAGGAACTCTCCGAGCACAAAGCAGGCCCCAGTGAGTTGGGTGAATTTGCTCCAAACGTGTTTGATTCGTCTCTCTTGATGTGTCTCTTTCTTGTTCCTTCTTGCTCCTTTAATTCTCCACATCTCTCTTTCTCCCTGTCCCTGGCTCCTTCCATCCAAAATCTGTTCATCCCTGTTTTCTTCTTCCTTTCTCCTTCTCCCTGAAAAAAGTGTCACTCCCCTCCTCTCTCTTTACCTTCACCCAACAAAAGGTTTCCAAAAAAACCTGGTCGTGAACCATACCTAAACACCTCCCGGTCTGCTGTCACAGGGTATATATACTTGTTCCAAAAGACTTTAACGATTTCAACACTCTCATAAATACCCCTCATGCCCGCGCGTCGTACTTGAAATTATGTTTGCACAATTAAGCTGTAAAAAAAAGTGGCAAAATTAAATGGGGAACTTGTACTCCTACTTCAATAAAAAAACCTTGTTTCTCTCTCATTCCTTTCCCCCCGTTTTATTCTTTCCTTTTACATTTCCTTACATTTATTCAATTTTTTATGGGGAAAACCGCTTGGTTTTTTTTTCTTTTAAAAAAAGAGAGAAGTTCTCTTCTCCTTTGTCGTAATTTTCTTCTTCTTCCACGCGTTCTGTGGGAGAGTACAAATATGATACATAAAAATAGGGGGACGTGAATGGGATGTAGAGACAAGTGACGATGTTTAATTGGTGGAGAGTTTAAAAGGAACTCATACATATACTTTACATGCATATGAATATTAGATTGATGAGGCCATTCACTTTGTTCAGGGGGATAGAATGGGAGACAGGCGGAGGGGGGCAGGGAGAGAGAGACAGAGAGAACGAGAGAGAGGGAAAGAGAAAGTACAAGAGCGAAAGAGAGAGAAAGACAGAAAGAGAGAGAAAGAGAGAGAAAGAGAGAGAGAAAGACAGAGAAAGAGAGAGAGAACGACAGAGAAAGAGAGAGAACGAGAGAGAAAAAGAGGGAACGAGAGAGAAAGAGAGAGCAAGAGAGAGACAAAGAGAGAGCAAGAGAGAGAGAGAGAGAGACTCCAAGGAAAAGGAAGTGAGGTGTATGTATGGGAATTCTTTGTGACTTTTCAGCCGTAGGAGTTTTGCGAGCATTTGGGAGTAAAAGAAAGAAAAAGAACAGTCCTCCCAGCACTTTGGCAGGGCCCGTAAGAAAACTTTGAATTTGTGAGAGAGGGAAGAGTGACAAGCCTTGCACCCATCACCCTTATTATTACGGATGGGAGAGTTTGGCTTTGGAGAAGAGGAAACTAACACCGCTAATATTTAATAAGTCCTTTGACTACACATATATATACTTATACCAAAAAAAATGGGAGGATAGGAGAAAGGAATGGATTTTAAAATTCAGTGTGGGAGCCCATACAACTGGTAACAAAGGCACAAGGGGAAAACGGGTGATGAATCTTCATCGTAATAATTATTCTACTCGGAACCAGACAAAAAAAAAGGAGCAAAAGTAGTAGTTGTAGAAGAGGATGAAAGAGAAAATCAATGAGGGGGAAAACTAAGGTACAAAAAAAAATTTTTGAGGAGAAAAGAATTATGAGTGAGAGAACGAGAAAAGAAATATTCTCAGACACAATGAATTCATAAGTTCTCAACCAATGACTTAAAACGGACGTAATGGGCCAAGCACACCACACGTTTTCTCCCTTCCGACAGAATCTCATTATAGACGCCCAAGTAGAGACAAAGAGAAAAAGGGCAGGGAGGAAGGGGAGAGAGAGAGAAAGTAGGCAAAAACGTGAAAAGGCGGGTGACGAGGGGGAAAGGTCTGGAGCATTAAAAGAAGGCAAGGAACGGCAAAGGGTGAGAGAAAGGGGAAAGTAAAAGAAGAGGGAAAATATAAAGAAAAGGAGAAGAGAAAAATGAAAAGTTAAGTTGTAAAGAGATGGAGAGAGCAGGAAAATATTTGGGAAATAAAAAGATGCAGAAATTAAAAATAACAAAAGAGTTGGAGATAGAAAACAACAAAATACAGCTAAAACAAACGACAGGAGATTGAAATAAAATAGAAGCAGAAGGAGAAAATAAAATAAAAATGTACACAAAATAGAAAATAAACAGCAGGATCAAAAACATAAGGAAAAGAGCGTGAACAAAACAATGAAGATCGAGAACGTGAAAATAAACACGAAATAAACCAATGAAGACAGAAAACACAGAAATAAAAATGAGAATGAACAAAAGAAAAGAGAAAATGAAAATAAAAATCAAGAAAAAACAACCAAGAACACAGAAATAAAAATGACAACAAAATACAAGACAAGAGAGAAAGGGAAAATAAAAACAAACGGATACGGGAAAAAATAGAAAATTAATCAAAGAAAAAACAACTAAGGGAAAGAGCACAAAAATGAAGCCGAGAAATAATAGTAAACGAAACGGAAACCAAAAAATGCAAAACTGCAAATAAAACCGAGAAAAAATAACAAGGAGAGAACCCAAAAAAATTAAACCGAGGAAAAATAACAAGGAGAGAACAAAAAAATTAAACCGAGGAAAAATAACAAGGAGAGAACAAAAAAAATTTACCGGGAAAAAATAACAAGGAGAGAACAAAAAACTAAACACGAGAAAAAATAAAGAAGCAATAAAAGCCAAAAAAAACCTACAAATAAAAACGATACAAAAATTATAAAAGAAGAAGCCAATTTAGTAGAGAAATGGAATAATTAAAAGCCAGACAAAGAGAAAACCAACAAACAGAGTGCCAAAATAAGGGAACGTATTCCCAGAAAGCATCCATACACCCTACAAATTCCAAAAAATGTAAAAGGAAAATCCACGAAAAAACCCAGCTTTATAACAGTAACGAAAGGGAATAAATCCAAAAGGCAAAGACTAAACCGGAAGGAAGGAAACTCAAAGGAGTTAACCGCCCTCGCAACCCCCAGAGAAAAACAGCCCACACAGGACTCAATCACTTAGTCAAAAAAAAAACGAAAGAAGACCCCAAAGAAGGACCAAAAGGAATTCAAGGTGACACGCAACCCACCAAGCAACTCTAAAAAAAAACTCACTTCATCCAAAAAGAGGCACACGCACAATTTCCAGCCCCTAGACTACTACCACAAGACACCAACAATGTCATAGCCGTACAGACTGACATCATATCCAAGGACGAAAAAGGAAACCACAAAAAGAAAGGAGACAAGAAGAAAAAAGGAGCAGCAGGAGTGGGAGAATGAAAAGAAATGAAGTTATCAAAATCCAAATCACGCACTCCACATTTTTTTCACTCTCCTCATCTCTTTCTTATGATATTATCACACCTTCCCCCACCACCAACATTTCCCTCCTCCATCTCATACTACCAAGTATTCCTCCAGGACCAAAAAAAAAAGTCACCTCACACGCAAAGATACACAGACCACAATCATCTCAACTAATTATAATAATTACCATCAAAAAAGAATTTGTTTCCCCCCCTTTTTTTGTATCCTTCCTCACAATGCACCCCTTTTCTTCCTCCCCATCCTTTCTCCCCATAGAATTTTTATTTTAGTTTGCAATTACCATTTTTTTTATTATTATCATTACATTAGATTCAACCCCACAATATATCCCCACAAGACTTCCCCTCCTGTCAGTACTTCCTGGAATGGATTCCAGTAGGTTGGTCCATTTATTTTTATACAGCCACCTCCACATAAAAAAAAGCTGTCCAAATCCTCTCCTTCACTTTTTTTTTTTTGCAACTTCCAAACCCATTCCATGGGATAAAAGTAGATATACAAGAGAGAACTAGGCAAAAAGGACTGGGAGAGAGTGCCCTTGAAAGAGAAGAAAAGTGGTGGAAGAAGCAGTAGTAAAAAAAACAAGAGAGATCGGAAAACACCTATAAACACGAGCGATTGATGACAATAGAAATAGTTGCTACCCCACTGTTTTAGGATTATTCTTTATCCTCTTGATTTCTTTTTCTCCAACTCACCCGCTCTCCTATTCCTCCCTATTTCTCTCTCTCTCTCTCTCTCTCTCTTTCGGCTCCCACATGGATGAATAAGTCCTCACAAGCTTCGTGGTTGGTACTCTCTCTCTCTCTCTCTCTCAATAATAATAATTTAAACTCAAGAGTTTCTCTCCCATTCTCTCCTCTTTCCCCACGACAACCATCATCATTGTGACATGAACCTACATATGGGGGGGGGAAGAATATAAGTAGGTATATCCCTTCCGAAAAAATGTAGAGACAAACGTGCGCAACTAAATTGAATATACAGTTCCCCCATTAAAGCAGAGGGCTTAAGTCCGAATGACTTTATATATACGTAATAATGCCATTATTATGATATGACCAGAGGAAAAAAATTTATGAAGGAGTACAATTTTTTCCCACATAAGCACATACTGAACAAAAAAATTATATACATTGAGATGTGAGGAGAGACACTTTAAGTACTGGAGAGAGAGAGAGAGAGATGAGAGAGAAACAGTGAGAGAGACGAGACGTGGTCCCTGCTGCTCCTGTTTTTTTCTTCTACTCCCACAGTGCCTATGTATTAAGTCCTTATACACTTGGACAGAGCGAGAGACAGGGAGGAAACGAAGGCTGGAGAGAGAGACAGAGAGAGAGAAACGTAGGGTGGGAGAGAGAGGACAAGGGTGGGAGAAGGGAGAAAAGCCCCGGGTGGGAAAAGAGAGACAGGACCACGGGGGAGGAGGAGGCAGAGAGCTAGTAAATAGGAGAGAGAAGCGAGGAAGAGACAGAGAGGGTCAAAAATAGTGGAGAGATAGAGGGTGGAAGAGAGAGGAAGAGAGGAAGAGAGAGAAAGAGAGAGGAAGAGAGAGGAAGAGAGAGGAAGAGAGAGGAAGAGAGAGGAAGAGGGAGGAAGAGAGAGGAAGAGAGAGGAAGAGAGAGAAAGAGAGAGAAAGAGAGAGAAAGAGAGAGAGAGACGAAGGATTGGAAATAGAGCGTTTGTGGTAACACCGTAACACTCTAGCCGTTAGATATTTCCCATGTGAATTGAGTTCTCAACAGCAGGGGACTGGAAGGGCCATAGGTGGGCACTGCGGGGCTTCTAAATCTCACCAGGGGCCCAAGCGACTCCCCGTTGCTTTTCCATCCGGCCCCAAAAACTTGCAGCCCTCATGCAAACACAAGACACACACACACACACATGTGCCTACGCACCCTTTTGTACGTCCCGTGCAGGCGATCTTGTCCATGTAAGGAAAATAATAATAATAATAATATTGCAGACTCTTTCACTCTTTATTCCATTTTGTATATTTAAAGGCTCAAGTAATCATACATAAACTTGTCCCTCTCTCTCTCTGCCTCTACTTTTTTTTTGTCTTCTCGTCAGTACAGAGATTCTCACCCGATTTTTCTCTCTCTCTCCTCCTCCTCTTCAAGTGGAGGGTAGTGCTTGACTACTGTGGGTAGGGAGGGAGTAAGGCATGCAATCTCCCTCTCTCTCTCTCTCTCTCTTTCTGTGTCCCTTTCGCGGGGTAAACTTGTTTAAATACGAGCCCCCCTAGAACAGCTCTATTATTGAATGCCGTATACCGACACATTGAATCTCCACGACCGTAACCGCACTGCCAGATCAAATCACTTCTCTCTCTCTCATCTCTCTCTTTCTCTCTCATCTCGCTCTCTCTTGCTCTCTCTCTCCTTCTCTTTTTCCCTCTCTCTCTCTTTCGCTCTCTCTCCCTCTTTTTCCCTCTCTCTCTCTTTCGCTCTCTCTCCCTCTTTTTCCCTCTCTCTCTCTCTTCCTCTTTTTACCTCTCTCTCTCTCTCTCTCTCTCTCTCTCTCTTATTCTCTCTCTCCTTCTCTCTATTTCTGTCGTCCATTCTCTCCCTTTCCTGGCGTCTGTCTCCCAACACGTTCAAATCTTTCCCCCCTCCCTTCCTTCCAGTTGAGTTGTGGTACAACAGGAACAAAAACAAGGGGAAAGATTTGGAATCCCACAAAGCTGTCCCCATCACCATGAGATTTTTATACGTTTCACACTGATTTTGTGACCGTTCTAACAATATGGGACTCTTATAGTATCTTCATTAAAAATCTTCCGGCTGGACGTCCCTCTCACGTTTTCCTCTTGGGGGATCTTTTTCCAAGATTCTAAACAGTGTAGTCAATAGTCAAACATGGTTTTCCCCCCTCTTTTGCAGGTGATATGAAGGACCCTTTGTCTTATCTTGAGACCCTCATGCAAATGGCAAGGATGATATGAGTGGGAGAGGAAGGATTGAGAAACTTTAAAAGAGGTGAAGAGTGGAAGGAAAAGACAGAATATAAGATGACGCAGGATGAAGCGATATAGAGAAGGGAATTATGGAAAAAAGAAGATCAGAGAAAGGGAAAGTGCGAAAGAAAGGAGATGGTAAAAAATAAAGCGAGGGGAAAGACACGGAAAGGGCAAGAGAGACAGACAGAGAAAAATAGATCCAAAAAAGGCGAAAGAGTTGTACAACAACAAGAGCATACACAAATAAAACGACAACAAGAGTAGCAGTAGATACATAAATGGCAAGATAAGGCAACAAATCCGAGGGTAGAAACAGTAACATCAAGAGAAAGAGAGAAATTATCATAGAAAGTGCAGGAGAGAGAAAGGAAAAAATGCAGAGAGGGCAAGAGAAAGAGAGAAAGAAAGCAAAAATGACAGAAACGAAATGAGAAAGAATAGAAGAAAGAAGAAAGAGAGAGCAAAGACGAAAGGAAAAAGAGAAAGAAAATGAGCAAGCGAGAGAAAAGGAGAAGTAAAAAAACAGAAAAGGAGAATGAAAAAACAGAAAAGGAGAAGTAAAAAAACAGAAAAGGAGAA
>JAQGBT010004904.1:0-15448 GCA_034698585.1 Disparrhopalites patrizii
TAAATTGAAAATGGTTTAAATTGCAAATTAATTAAATTTCAAAAGGTTTAAATTGAAAATGGTTTAAATTGCAAATTGATTAAATCGCAAAAAGTTTAAATTCTCAAATGTTTAAATTGCACAAAGCAAAAATATATTTGATCAAAATAAGTGACGAAGTGGAAAATCCTGAAGCAATGAAAAGGTTACAAAGAAACATGAAGGACTTAGGACTTATCCCCGTCTGTATCTTTATCCTTCATATAAAATTATACACAAACAGCTCCAAGCTTTCCATTTCTCAATGTGCTTTAGTACTTCCACTAACTGACGAAGAGAAAGGGAAAACTCTTGGGTAAATAACCTCAGGACCTTTGAAATTGTGTCATTCCATGCAATTCCCCCGTATTTGTTCTGCCTCTGCCATGAAAGGGGCAAAGTAGATGTGCAAAAACAAAGAGAGAAAGATAAAGAAAATAGGAGCAGACATTTGAAGAAGGAGGAATATTAAAGGAACGAGAAAATAAAATTACGTTTGAGCTCTCCTAAGCATAATTCCGGGAAGTCATGATCCTGTTTACTCTCGAGATCACTTTTCCAATGAAGGTCAGTAATATGAAGTTCATAGCCGCGACTTGAACAAAACTCTCGTATCCCGGGATAAACCACGGTGTGAAGAATGCCCTTCTCCAGTCGGAAATCTGGAAGTTACAAAAAAATCAACCAAATAATTCCCATTTTAAGACCTTATAACACTGTCAGACCACTAAAAACTCCATTGCAAAAACAAATCACATCGCTTTCTCAAATGTATACTAATAAAATTTACGCAATCAAATAACATTTTCTCCCATTAAACTAAATTAAAACCCCAATCCTAAAATTAAATTTCCAGGAAAATATTCAGGAAGAAGCCAATAGAATCGTGGGTAAATTCTGAAAACAAATACCATCCACACTGATTTTGAGCCGATGCAACGATGCGGCCTTGCTCAATGATACTAATTTAATTACTAAATCATTTTTTAATTTCTCCAGTTCCAACCGGACAATGTGAGAAAATCATTTAAAAAAGGTTCTAATAATTACGGAGGGGATAAGAAATCCGTTTTTTTAAGGAAAGATAAATTGCCATTAAATTCCCTTACCTTGAGAGTAGGACGCACAAATGTAGAGAGTGATTTTCCGACATTTCTGCATCGGCTTCGTCTTGGCGACCCTCCCAAGAAGGAGATTTTTCACGTTGTCACTCTGTTTTCTGATCTCCAGAGGAAGTGCAAAGGCATCCTTTCCCTCCCCTGGACGACCCCCTCCCGACGTGTAAGGTGGGACCACTGCCGTGGGCGATGACAATGACATGGAATCACCTGAAAGTAAAAACAAATATTGCAAAAACCTCCAAAATATATTTTTTTTACCAAATGACAACCTTAGTTATCTCTTGCCATTATAACCCAACAGAAGATAAACACGTTTTTTTTATTTATTACAATTACAATTGTATTTATGACAATAAAATTGACATCCCATGTGTACCCAGGCGGACACAGTAAGCTATGCTTTTGTTTTGAAAAATATTTATCCATTTACAAGTGGGGTTGGTCTATTCATGTGAAGCAGAAAGGGTTTCATAGGCTTCATTAACTTTAAAGAAAAAAGGCCATTTACAGGTGACTTGTTTTGGGTAAATACCGTCTTTTTTTCTCTGACGGTGAGAGCCGACTAAGGGACCGGCGGGGGTAATAAGTCATTATTGAATTAAGAGTAAAAGAGGAAGGCCCACGTTTACACGCCCTCCTGCACCACACCAAACATTGACGGAATCAATTACTGTTTACGCACACCGTTAAACAACATCACACGGCTGGCCTCTGCTAACTCAGCTTTACATGGAACTATATGCTACATGGATGACATTTATATTAGATATACCTTTTGCTTCCCAAAGAACCACCGCAACTACTACATCTCCTTTGTCTCCCTCTCTCTCTTCCTCTCTCTTGCTCTTGTCAACATTTTGTGTATACACACGAAATATGTACACAGAACATTGTATGAAGCTCGCATGTTAAACGAACCTCACACGGGGAGTTGAAAGAGGTCTTCGTCATATAACTCCTTGGGGAGATGCTGTTTTTTTTATTTGTTTTTTTGCAAATGGTTTCTTACAAACGCGGGAGGGAGTTGTAATTTCATACCCAGGACACTGTGGTTTTTATCTCTCAACGGCTTCCGCCTTTTCCTGGGAGGAGAATCTCCTTTTACATGCCAACAAGGAAAACATGGTCTCTTTCTCAATGTTTCTACCTCTACCTGTCATCCTCTCCCTCTCATCCACATCTGCCCGTCCGTGTTCTCTTGGTGTTACCGTCCTATCTCTCTCTCTCTCTCACTCTCTTTCATCATAAATTGTTGCTTCCTTTCTCTACTTTCTCTTTCTATTTCAGGGTTTCTACTCGCATTGTTTCGATCTTGGTTGCTTTCTCCAATATGTTCACATTTTTCTCGCTCACTTTTTACCTACGCTTTCTCAGTGTAGCGTCTGTCTCTGGCTAGTGTTTTTCTCTCTCCATCTCCCTCGCTGTTTTTTTTGTCTCTCTTGGTCTTTCTCACTGATTTCTCCTCATCCTCTTTAACTTTCATTACATACAGCATTTTCTCTCTCCATTTCCGCGTCTCAGCTTTTCTCTCTCTCTAGTTTCTTTCTCTCTCTCTAGTCTCATTTCTCTCTATCTGGTTTTCTATCTCCATTTCGATTATAGTTTTTCTTCTCTCTCCATTCGCGTTTCTTCAGTTTGCTCTCTCTCTAGCTTGCTCTATTTGTCTCTCTTCTTCTCTCTTTCTCTCTCTACTTCTCTCTTTGTCGCTTTTCTTCTCTCTTTCTCTCTCTACTTCTCTATTTCTCTCTCTACTTCTCTATTTCTCTCTCTACTTCTCTATTTCTCTCTCTCTACTTCTCTCTTTCTCTCTCTCTACTTCTCTCTTTGTCGCTCTTCTTCTCTCTTTCTCTCTCTACTTCTCTCTTTGTCTCTCTTCTTCTCTCTTTCTAAGTCTCTTTGTCTCTCTACTTCTCTCTTTGTCTCCCTTCTTCTGTCTTTGTCTCTCTAAGTCTCTTTGTCTTTCTACCTCTCTCTCCTTTTCTCTTTAGTTTCCTTTGTCTCTCCTCTCTCTCTACTTCCCTCGCTTTCTCTGCCTTATTATTTTTTCCCTCCAGCTTCCTCTCTTTCTCTGTCTAGTTTCCTCTCTTCTCTCTCTCTCTAGTTTCCTCTCTTCTCTCTCTCTCTAGTTTCCTCTCTCTCTTTGTCTCTCTCTCTCTTTCAAGTTTTCTCTTTTTCGCTCTGTAGCTCTTTTTCACGGTGGCTTTCTCCACCTTTCTTTCTCTCTTCCTTCCCTCTGCCCAGCTTTCTCTCGCTCTGTAGCTTTCTCTCTCTCCGCCTTTCCTTCTGTCTCTCTCCGTCATTCTTTCTGTCTTTCTCCGCCTATCTTTCTGTCTCCCCGATTTTCCTATGCTCCCTTCTTCGAACTTTTTGCGCCTTTCTCTCTCTCTCTCTCTCTCTCTCTTTCCCTGCCTTTAATTCTCTCTTTCTCTTTGTCTCAATGTATCTATCCCTGCCATTTCCCACTTCTCAGCTTACATTCTGTGAATGTCGTTCCCTTTTGCCTTTTTTCTCTTTCCATGTTGAGTTACACATGGTGGTTACCGTCTCCTCCTCATCTTCAAAGTGAGGGGAAAGGTGTCTTGTTACTACACAAAGGTTTACATCTAAACAGATACAGATACACACATATATGTATGTATATGTGTACGTGAAAGTAATAAAGTGATGACAACCCTGGTGGACGGGATATGACATGATATGGTTTCAATTGAGAGCAGGAACATATGTGAGACAAATCCCCCACAAGGGTATCTTGACCTCGGGGAGACTCAGATGCATCTGCATGTCTTTTGGTAGACCTATTATATACAGTATTTAGTTTCTCTCATCTAATTGTAAGTCATTGTAACTTCCCGCAATGTGTTTGTGTGAAGAAGGAACGAACGTGATTAGGTATACAGGTTATCACAACTCACTGTTGGATTGTTTACAGTTATTTTTCCCCCGTACAGACAAGACCTTTTTTTTTATTAGCGTTTGATCCTCAGGTGGATTTAAAGCCTTTAAACGTTTTATCTCTTCTGGACAAGGCTATTATACACGGTACACTTGACTTTATACAGGGGTCCATTTAATGTAGATTTTTATTTTTTCAAAGGATTATTATACCTATTACATGTACATACGTGACCTCGGCATGGTCGTTTTATGACTTTGGCAAACCTCAGGAATAACCCTTTCATGCTAAAAAAAAATCTACTTGCTATGCAGTTGACATTTAAATAAAATGTTGGACTTGAGGTAAATTATCAAATATGGTTACTTCCATGTAGCATTCATTCACATATGTAATTATGTATGTCTGTGCTCCTTTTTTCACCCTTTTGATCATCTTTTCTTTTCATGAGTCCAAGAATCAGATTTGATTCTTCCACCCGTCGCACTTGGGATTTTGTATGGAATTTGATAAAAGGATAATATGAAGATATTTTTTACAATCATACCTGATACGCTGGAAGGCTCCGTGTCTTTAAACATACGACTTCGAAGGGCATCCTTGTGCAAAGATGAGTCCGGCCCTCCAGCCCCAGCTTCACTTCCAGCTTGTCCAGCTCCATTACCCGCTCGCTTTGCCCCTTGAGCATGATTTTCTTGTGCTTCCAATGATTCCTGCCGCTTCCTGGCTCCTGGAGATCTGCATATATTTATGGTTAAAACACAGTCAAATTAAATAAAACATTCAAATAAATGCAAAAACTCTTCTTATGACCCGGTACAAATAATATACACTAGTCGGGTTAGGTTGAGATTTGGTATTTTTCTTCAATATTAAATATTTTTTAAAAATATTTTTGTTAACGTACTATTTTATCCTGATCTCAAAGTTGGGCAAAGGCCTTAGCAGGATTGCTTTAATTAATTTCACTAGTTAAATTCGTAGACAATAAAAACCACATTAATGTTTTATTTTTACCCCGTCAGTGAATAGAACTAATAGTATACTATAGAACTTAATTGTCACTGTATCTGCATGTATATTCTAGCCTTCAGATGCATAATAAAGTTGCAAAACGGCTTAATTGCATATCCAACAGATTTTACAAGTAAAAAATATCACTTGGAAAATTCAGTGAATTGATATAAATATTAATTTTGAAGAAAAATCCACTGAAAATAATGCTAAAATCTATGCCCACCATGAAATATATGCATAATCGACTAATAAAAAACAATTTTTGAGAATTATGATTCCACTATTAAATCCAAAGATTTTAGTTCCAGTTTTGGTGAATTTCATCTTTGGCCCTTCATATGTGCATTATTGCACTGCCAAAGAAAGCATAGCGGGGACAGATACACAGATTTAACCCTTTGATCATTAAAAACGTGCACAAAAAAGGAAACAAAATAAAACTGGACTTACCCCTCAGATTTGGCGGATGAGCTGTCGCTGTTCTTGCGTTTTGAGCACAAATTCCCCATACTTAAATGCAGGAAGCTCTCGTGGCGTTCCCAGTTGGGGGAGAAGAAAGGTTACGAGAATTGTGATGAGACGTTTATGCGTGGAAGTTAATTGTACTTGTATTGGCTTCTAATCATTAGATTTATATATTTTTTCGCTCCTTTTTGTTTTTAAAGGGGAAGGGTCGGAGTAGGAGAAAGCACGAGAATGTTAATTAAAAAAGGGAAACAAGAAAGATTTGTGCTCAGCACTGTACCATTCCAAGTGGTTGAGGGGAGAGACAGTGTTGTGGTTATTTTGGGGAAAACTTGGAAAGTATTAGGGATGGGATTTAGGGAAACTTGGTTTCGTAGTAATTGTAATGAAATTGAAGGAACCTCTTTGGAAGGATTCACAGGTTGTCGATCAAACAAGAAGTTCACACATATCTCCTTTTTTTTTGTTTTCGTTTTTTTTATTACACACCAGTATTTTTGTGGGTGTGTCGGCGGGACAGAGAAGTCAGGAATTTACCAAGTTTTTTATTTTTTATTTCTTCCTCTTCTTTCTTTTCCAACCACCAATCTTGTTTAAGTCAAGTTGTGGTACTCGAAGGCGGATTTCATCCCTTTCTCCGCTTTCTTTCCAGGATATGGTAGATATTTCCTTGAATGCATCACCCACACCGTTGTTTACTCCATTTACAACCGATATCTCTTTTGCGAGAGACTTTTTTTTATTTAGCACGAGACTATAGTAGTTATTCTATCTCTCTAGGCAGATGTGCTCCCCTTTTTTTTTATAATTTCCTACCTACTCTCCCGTATAAGTAAGGAGGAGGAGGATCGGATTTCCTTATCCGGGCAATAGAATAAAAAATAGAACCCAAACACTCACACTTACTAGTTACTTTGTCCATGGAAGGGTAATAATGTCTCTTGGACATCAACACTGGCATGTGGACAGGCTGGGGAAGGACATTTCGTTGTGGTAATGATCATTGGATGTGACAAATCCCTTCCACTTTCCTCTGCGGATCCCCACCAACCAGGAGAAGAATTCATGGTCTCGTTATAATTTTTAAAAGTCTCACTTCCAATTCCTCATTTGTGTCTATTTGGATGGGTATTTCTTCATTTGTGCCCTTTATATTTTTAAGGGGGATCAAAAATTTAAGACGGGGGGGGGGGGTTGGGTCCAACAATTAGAAATAATCTGTTTTACTGAGAGAGAAAAAAAAACTATTATTTCACTGTTTCTCTCCACTGTACGTGTAAATGCACCAAGACAATGTTGAAGGAAGTGTCACCAAAGGGTTAATTTTTTTTTCCCCCCACACTATAAACTGAAATTCACAGAGAGAAAGAGAAGGAAAGGAGGAGAGAATGGGGAATTACCAATCTAACAGTTCATTAGATAAGGGATACTTTTCTGAATTTATTACATTTATCACTGTAGGGAGAAAGGAAAACATGTCAGTCAGTTTTTTTTCTTTTTGTCGGTACATATGTACATATGTATATGTTCAAACGGAGAGCATGGACGAGGTTGAGAGGAGAAATTGATGTAATATAGGGCTGGCTTCCGGGTTATGTACATGTGCGTTGTTTATTTTTTTTAGGTATATATTCTTTTTATCGAATTAGAAATGTTTTGCAGTTTTTAGAAAAAAAATTCTTCTTCCATGAATAGGAGACCCACTTGGTGAAGAGGTAGTAGTACAGTTCTATTGTGGACGACCTGCATAAAAACAATGGTTTATCATGAGACAAAAAAAAAAAATTTGGTTGAGCCTTTAAAGCGAGGATGATACACTGGAGTGTTCTCTGGAGGTGAACTCCATTATAAAACACTTAAGGTCTACCCGTGGAATATTGGTCTGGCACTATCCCGTAGATGTTATAATATATGGATATATACATATATACAAAAGCATCAAAATACTCCTTCTTTTGCATTACTTTCTGTCTTTCAACACCGGCGGCACTGGCATGAGTCTCAAACGATTTCACATCAGATACCTTTTTTTCTTGCTTTTTTTTTGTTATTCATAGCTCAAGATACTATACAGTGTATTAGGAACAGACCCATATAGTACAAGAAAAAAATAAGAGGAAAAAACAAACTTTTGAGTGAGCATTGTGCAAATTATGAAGGGATGGAGAGAAAGAGAGGATTTGGATAAGGAGCGTTGATTTGAAGCTTTAAATAAAAACACCGTCATAGGTGAACATAGGCCCCATAAAACCCATTTCTCCTTTTAACATGATCATGATGATGCTCTATAGACTTGATTTTTTTTTTACACCGATTACATGACAGTTCATTTATTAGGAGCATAAACATCTGTTCCAACGGATTCAAAAGACTTGACTCGTGCAACGACCGTGTGCACAGTGCACACCCTCTCATATGTGTGCATTATAGGAAAGAAGGAATTCTTATAGGTGTCGATATATTTATATAGACGTTTTTTTTATTTTCTTATCTATATGAAGAAGAAGGAAAAGGTAAAGAGCAAAACCTAAAAAAACTAAAAAAAAAAAAAATCCGATGGTATGATGTGACGCATTATAGGCTTCCCTCCTCATAGACCCTTTTTTGTATGTCTTGTCATTACCAACTTTAACACGGGTGCGACATTAGATTTTATGATAAGTGTTGGGGCCAAGGCAAACGCCTACGATAGCTAACGGGCAGGAGACGAACCTTTTCGTATGTAGATTGTAATTAATTATGAAGGGCCACCCTATATTATTAAGCGGGGGAATACTCACGTGGAGTTGTAGTTCAATGTGAAATCAATTTTTAGCTAATTGTGTTTAGGTGCTCCCCATTTAACTCACACAGGAAGTAATTCATTTACTATTAATTAGGGATGATCACCCGCAAAGGTCCAAATCACCCGAGAGAAATCACTTAGAATTTATACTCACAATCTTCGCATTACTTTTATTGCTTGGCGACAATTGTAAATACCATTGGGTATATTTATTAATTCTTCAGATTTTGGTGAAGAAACAAAACGAGACATTACTGCGGTGAACGGAAATAAGAAGCATTAGTAATGCGGATGACCTATCTCTGAGTGTCTTTTTCTGTCCTGCTCTATTTCTCTCTCTTTTCCTCTCTTTCTTCTTTATCTCTATTTTCTCTCTCCCTCTCTTCCTTTTTTATCTCTATTTCTCTCTTTCTTTTTTATCTTCAATTTGTCTCTAATTTCTCTCTTTCTCCCTCTCTTCCTTTTTTATCTCTATTCCTCTCATTCTTTTTTATCTACATTTTGTCTCTATTTTCTCTCTTTCTCCGTCTCTTTCTATTTTATCTATATTTTCTCTCTCTCTATTTCTCTCGCTTCCTTTTTACCTCTATTTCTCTTCTCTTCCTTTTTATCTCCATTTTCTGTCTCTTACTTTTTACCTCTATTTCCCTCTTCCTTTTTACCCCTATTTTCCCTCTTCCTTTTTTCTATCTTTAATTTCTCTCTCGCTTTCTTTTCTCTCTCTCTCCCTCTCTTTCTTTTTTATCTCTCTCTTTTCTCTCTCAACCACTCTTTATTTCTCTCTATTTCTTTTTCATCTCTCTCTCTTTTCTCGTTCTCTCTTTACTTCTGTCTTTCCCATTTTCTCCCTTTCTATTTATTCCCACTCTTTTGCTTTTGATTTTCTCTCTATTCCTCATTTTTGTGTCTCACCCATCCTTTCTCCTGTCTTTCCTTCCCTTTTCCCTGCCTTTTCGGGCACCTTTCTCTCGCTATTTTCTTCCTACTCTGTTGCCTTCTCATTTGCATCTCTAATTTTCTCTTTCACCTTCCTTTTACTGTTTTGCTCTTCCCCCGCTCGCTGAATGTCCGTCTCATCACTTCTTTATTCCTCTCTCTTTTTCTCACAATGTCTCTCTCTGACCTTCTGCCATCTCTTCTCGTCTATCTCTCTTCTTCTCTAACCCTCTAGTTTACATAAGCAGTCCGTTTCATCATAGTACAGTTACTCCTCCTCCTCCTCCGGTTATCTTTAAACAGAGACTGTTATGCCAGTGATCATGAAAAAAATAGCCTTTTCCATCACTGCTTCCAAACATGCACGTTCGTCTATTTCTTTATAAATAATCTCTTACACACTTCTTACTTTTTTTTTTAGTTTTTTCACTCTTCTGGGTGGTATACCAAACAACACGCTTTTTTTTTCGATGGAAAGAGAGAGAGAAAAGGAAAATAGAGACACACGGGGGGGATTAAATGAAAATCAAAAAGGACGTAACGGTAGGAAAAAGTTTCTTTTTCTTTCTTAACAGTTTTTTCTTCCTTGTATACGGTTTTGATATGAATCGATTACCTTTTTCTCGATATCAATCGCTCAAAATATTGTAGTCAAATCTAGCGTATTTATGCTCTGTCCTCATTTCAACATGGGTAAGGAGAGAGAGACAGAGGGAGAGATAGCTGTGACACAGATGCACGTGTGCATAACGGGAAGAAGGGGGAAAGGGGAAGAAGATACATTTTTGTTTTTTTAATCCAATTTATTCCTTTGCTCGGTATCTTGTGAGCCGAAAGTTTTTTTTTTTCGTAGGTAAAAGCCCACATTTAATATGTACACACGTATTTATCACCGTTGGTGAGCTACTTTCTAGGTTAAATGAAGAGGGAAAAAATAGTTTCTGTATTTTTTTTCCTCTCTATTTTCATGTGGTTGCCCAAATATGAATTAATTCCATCTTTCCTGCAAATGTGTTGGTATATAAAGTCTAATAAATGTATACTGAACTAGGAAATTTGGATCCATCGACTATATACCTACAGACTATAGTTAGGTCTCTCTATACCCAGTATTTTACTGAGCATATTGATCCCATTTTTACAAACTTTGCCCATTCATTTTCTATCAAGGTTCCTGGAAGGACCATCAAGAGTAAAAACTATCCTTTACAATCTTTACATTGAACTTTCTAGTATTATTTCTTAAATTTACGAAATAACAAACAACAAATATTGTCAATATACAATAAAATAGTAAATATACATATATTGTCAAGAGTTTCTACAATAAAAACAAATAAAATATTAGTAGATATAGCTTTCTCTGGAAGATTCTACAGGTAGCCTTTAAGAACAACATCCAATAGTAACTAAAGCTTATTGTGCCCAAAACAAATTAAAATAAACTATATATTATATAGGGAGAGAAAAGTCCCGTGAAGAATTATCTGATTTGAAATCCAATAAAAAAGGGTTAACTCCCTCCTACACCTTTTGAACTTTTGAAATCCATCCCATTGAAATGCAACAAGCCTCGCCTAATCTAAAATACAATCCCGTCCCCGAGTGTGGACTGAATGTAACTAGTCAGAGGCAGAAGTCAATTATAAAATGTTTCTACCGTGAGAAAGTAAAATAAATAAAGTTCCTTTTGACCGATGAAAGGAATTGTAAGCGGGAGATTCAAAGGAAGTGGTGAGAATCTCGGAAATGAATCTACTACACGAAAGACATACCAGACATCTTACTTGACATTCTTTTTTGTAATAGGATGTCCCTTATAAAAATAACTTTTGGGAATGAAGAATTTCTTTATGCTAAATATAATACCCGGGCTAAATAGTGTATTAACCCTGTGATTCTCCTGACAGAAGAGGGAAAAATACTGTGTGGCATTAACATATACAAATGACTCTCTGGACATATCCCGTGACAGATTACAGACGGATTTCTTTATGCATATGAAGATGGCTTTTTTTATGTACGACGGAGGAAGTAGAGGAAAGAATGGGGAAAAGTCCATGAAGAAAAAAAGGCTTTCTCCCTAGGCAAACAGTGAAATAAACTACAAATCTACCTGCTACTTATTACAAAAAACAAATATATAGTAAAAAAATATATACTTCATTTAACCTATTTATAATACTTAAGAAAGGTGTGAGAAAGCATTTTGTCTTGCATTAATAGATTATATAATTGTATCCGCGCTTCCCCGAACTTTTTACTTCCTTTAATCATAGAAGCAAATACATTAAACACCGGAATTTCATCCCGTTCAATTTGGCGGGAGAATAATGGGGACATTCCAGAAAGAAATAACATCTTTTGGAGGAAAGGGTGTACCCCGTTTGTAAAATATAAAATATGCTCCTGCATTTTTTTTAAATCCCTTGCATTTACTGACTCCTGGAACTTTCTCTTTACACGCGATTCCTTCTATATTAATAATGACAAATAGAAGACACGTTATTCCCCGAAAATTTGGGACAATTCTCTCGGAAATTCTATCAAATTCTCCCTGGAATGGACATGGGATTGTATCAATGCATAATAGTGTTACTATTACAGGATTGTAGGAAAGTTCCAGAAAATAATTGGATCTTTGTTAGATGCTACAATATAATGTAATATTCTATATGCTACAAAAATTGTAAATAAGTATGTCCAATATTCTTACAAATGAATCCGTACCCGAATTTCAGTTGAAAAAATGTGAGGAAAGAAACCATAAGAAAAGGATGAGCCAGGAACGTATGTAATAATAGTAGGGGAAAAAAGACCGTAAAAGTTCTAATAATAATGTGAGGGAGAGAAAAAAAAATAAAAAAAATATATACTGGCTGTTTCAAAATCCACACAGATTTTTGTAATCGACTTTGGCACGTGTCCCGAGACCTCCAATCATGTATATAATGTGATAGCAACAGCCTCCCCTCACTCCCGAAAATGAATGTGAGGACAAATTGTTAAGTGATCTACCACGTCGTATTTTTTTTTTCGTGAAGAGACAATAATATCTATATACATATATGTAATTGCTTACCCAATCTTCCTCTTTGTCTTCTTTTCCCCCTCCAAAATAAAGTTATTTCCCTCTTGAATTAGAAACCGTGCGGGTCTTCTTCCTCGGGAAATTCCGGT
Source organism: Disparrhopalites patrizii (assembly GCA_034698585.1). Taxonomy (NCBI): domain Eukaryota; kingdom Metazoa; phylum Arthropoda; class Collembola; order Symphypleona; family Sminthuridae; genus Disparrhopalites; species Disparrhopalites patrizii. Next base: position 12,419 of record JAQGBT010004904.1, read on the forward strand.
GATAATTTCAATGTTTCTCTTAAATGTGAGGTAAGTTAAGGGAGGAAGTTCCTTGTGAAGATCTGAAAGGATGACAAAACTCTATGTTCAAAAAGTTGTGGTAGTACCTAGATGGTCAAAATGTCTTTTTTTTTGCCGGCGGAAATGCCTGGGAAAAGTTTTGGGAGAAGTGAAGAACAATAGAGAAAATGTATGTGTGTGTGTGTTTTTTTTAGGGGGGAAGAAGAGGAAGAAAAATAGTCATAACAATATAGAGCACTTCTGACGTCACCACATGTGGAGGAAGTCCAGGGATTTTGGCCCAATCTTCCAAAAAGGCTAAAAGGCTTTTTTTATTAAAAAAAAGGAGGAGAGAGCTTTCCCCCACTTTTTTTGTTTGTCCTTAAAGGGTTGTCGGGGAGGGGAGTCAAAATACTTAAAATTCCTGAGCACAGCCAAAAACAAAACCCCTCAGACACTGGTTGTTTTCGGGAGAAATGTTAACTTTTTTTTGAAGAGTCATGTGAAGAACTTTTTTTTATTTTTGGTGGTTGTTGGATCAATTATTACATATAATTATAGCAAAAAAAAAAAGGTTTTCCCAACTCCACTTTGATGACTTCCTATTGCAAGTTGCAAAAGAGAGAGAGAGAGAGAAAACACCTGAAGGGATCACTTTTTATTATTGCTATTATTACACATCCTCCCACTTCCCCACTTGTCCCTTCCCAACTAACTTTCTGGGGCTTTATTGTTTGGCAAAGTTCAAAAGAATAGATCCACCCAAAACAAATAACGAATTTCACACCCTGGAAAATGTCACACACGTCTGGGTTTTCCCTCTCCAGAAGATTTCCAGTCACTGACCAACTATTGTTAGGACACTTCTTCCCTTATTTTTATTTTACCACTGGTGACGATTACAGACGGGGAGTTTTCTCCTTTTTTATTTATTTTGATTCTTTTCCTTTGAAATAAATCCCCCCCCAAAAAAAACTTGATGAGCCTCCCTGTCACTTTCCCACGGAAGGAGCGGGATCAGAATAAATAGTTAGGAGAAAAGACAAAAGAAAAAGTGTTGCGGGAAAGAATGCCAAATGACAACAAACACTCACGTCGGATGTCATCCAATGATCATCATTGACATTTTACACACACCCCAAAACATCACCATGTGCTTCACCAAAAGAGTAGATATTTTTCCTTCCTTCACCTTTGTTTTTTTTTTTTTTCGTTTTTAACTATTCCAGCACAAATCCCTTCCACCACCCCCCGTGACTTCAACCAATCAAATGACACGGGGAAAATTGTTGTTTTCTTTTTTCTCCCCCAAAAACAATCCACTTCCCAACAAGTGATGAAAAATTAGTCCCCAAATTCGGGGAGAGACACCGAGTTTCAAAGGGTTACAGCACAGGTAAAAACAATTTTTTCACCTACTATAAAAACACACGATTTGGTCACCAACATTTTTTTTTTTTGTGAAGGGGGGAAGACAAAAAAAAAGACAAGGACTTTCCTTTCCATGAACAATAAGGAAGAGAGAGAGAGAGAAAAAGAGAAGAAGGAAAAATAGAGAGAGAGAGAGAGACAGTAGTAAGTAGTCAACCCACACTTCACTAAAGGAATCCGTGGCCTCTACATACCCGTGAGTTTATACCCACTTGGCTCTCGTCCCTATACTCGAAGAACATCTTCTGCCTCAGACCTCGGAGTCTCTTATGATATTTCTCCTTCCTCTTTCTCACACAACTTCAAGAGGACTCAGCTTTAAAACGTGAAAGAGAGAGAGAGAGACAGTTAGAGAGAGAGAGAGAGAGAGAGATAAGTTCCCCCGTGGACGTCCTTCTCTCTGTTGTTGGCGAGAGAAAGAATGTGTGTATGTCTGTGTGCGTAAATGTGTGTGTGTGCGAAAGAGAGAGAGAGAGAGAGAGAGTACGTGTGTGAGTGAGTGTGTAAAAGATGTAAATGTAAAAGAATGTGGGGTGCGCACTGAATCCTTTCGGGCTTGTGCGTGTGTATCTCCTTTTTGGCGGAGAGATGTGAGATGAGAGGTCTTGCTAGGAGTGTAACTCCCGTCCTAGTCGACGTAGTAGTAGTTCTCCCCCTTCCCTTTAAAGCCTCCCTATGTGAGCAGTAGTAGCTGTAGTAGTGGAGAGGGGCTCCTACTAGTACCAGAATAACAAAAAAAAAATACTCCTGTGTTCCTTTCGAGAAGCTCATACTGAACTCCAAAGGAAGGCAGGGAGACAACATGAGTAATCGATGGCCGAACCGAGTCCCCCTGTACCGCAGATCTGCCGCGCAAGGCAAAGAAACCGAGAAATGGTTTCTCTCTCTCATTCTCTCTCTCTTTCTATCTCACTTTCTCTCTCTCGGCTTCTCTCTCTTTCTCCCTCACTTGCTCACTCACTTGCTCACTCTGCTTCTGTCTCTCTCACTTGTACACTCTGCTTCTGTCTCTCTCTTTTTCTCTCTCATTTGCTCACTCGGCTTCTGTCTCTCTTAAACTTTCTCTCTCTGCTGTGCTCTCTTTCTCTCTTTGCTTCTCTTTCTCTTGATCTATCGCTTTCTCTCTTTGCTTCTGCTTTTCTTCCTCTCTCACTTTCTCTCCCAGCTTCTGTCTCTCTTTCTCTCTCTTTATCTCTGCGTCTATCTGTATTTCTCGTTTTTCCTCTACCTTACTCTTTCTATTTAGCTCTTTTCCTTCTCTTTCTCTCTCGATTTCTCCCTCTCTCTTTATGTTTTTCTCTCTCTCGATTTCTCCCTCTCTCCTTATATTTTTCTCTCTCTCGATTTTTCTCTCTCTTCATATTTTTCTCTCTCTCAATTTCTCTATCCCTCTTTATATTTTTCTCTCTCTCTCTATTTCTCTCTATTTCTTTCTTTCTCTCTCTCTCTTTCTCCCTCCTTCTATTTTTCTTTCTTTCTCCTTCTTTCTCCCTCTTTCTATTTATCTCTTTCTTTCTCCCTTTTTCTATTTTTCTCTTTCTTTCTCCCTCTTTCTATTTTTCTCTTTCTTTCTCCCTCTTTCTATTTTTCTCTTTCTTT
>JAQGBT010004905.1:0-15445 GCA_034698585.1 Disparrhopalites patrizii
ATTACAAATTTAATTACCCAGTAGTTAATTGGTATTTAATAATTATTAATTTTGAAGGCGTTAATTGCACAGGCCTGCTGAAAATGATAAAAGGTAAAAACGGTTGTGGGCTTGTAGATTGTAGAGAATTTTAAAAGAGAGTTTAAATTTTAGAGTATTTAAAAAAAACTGCAGTAAAATCGGCCAATCCGTTGAGCCAGGAGCATCAAAACGGATTTCAAAAGTATGTTCGCCAATTTCGCCAATTTCGCCGGTTTTACACTCGTTGGCGAAAAGCCCGGTATGAATCATCTCCTCGGGGGCCTGGACCATGCAAATGCGAGCAATTTCAACTTGACCCGTTTTTGATTATTTTATGGATTTTTCTATCACTGAAATTATAAATAGATCAAAGCACAAATGTACGAAGGAAAATTCGAAAATATGCAGCCGCGCCATCTCCCGCCGTGACTTTGTTCTATACATCAAGCGCTTTTTATTGAATCCGAAAAAGCAGTGGAAATTACTGAACTGAATTCATTCGGAACTGAATGAACTCACTGAGATCTGGAAAGGAAGATTAAAATTACACAAAGCCGATTATCGATATATCCGAAAACTAATTGTTTTGGAAATTTTAATTCATTTTTATGATATATACATAAAACAATAGTTTGGCTCCTACCGGAAATCTTCCTTATTTGTTTTTGGACTGAAAATCCCACGGCTCCGGCCGGTCAAGCAGACGCATGTATTCATCAAATTTTCCCAAGTCCTTCATGCCGTCCATGGCAATGAACAAGGGCAAAGGTAAGATGGTTAACTTTGATTGCATATTTTTATTTATTAAAAATCTTTTTATTTTAGGTAGAAAGCATGGGGAAAGAGATTTGTTTCATTATTAAAGAGGATATTGATCGAAACTTGCTCAACCAAGTATTTGCTCTAGTTGTCAATAAACAAAGATTAAATGAAGATGTAAACGGATGGGGAATGTTTAGAAATATTAGTTTTAATACTTCATTGAGGTCAGTCTACTATATTCGGATTAACTACAACTACTGAATTACAATCACTTCGAACTTGACTAACTACCTTCGTTTTGGTATCCAACCCGGTATAATGCAGACTCATCCTAAACTGGAATGAAATTGTAAGGACTTGAAGGGTTCAAGACATTCCTACCAATTAGTTGAACAAAGTAAGGCTGAAGTGACCAACAAACGTTCAGAACTAGGAGAATATCATCTGCGAATCCAATAGAAAAGTGATTGCGAATAAACTTTTACCAGTATGATGTTCGGTGTTTCAAAAGTCGTTGCTTCTTTGAGTAAATTCAGTACCACGAGTTACAAACTACAACCGTGGAGCACAATCCTTAAGTTGCAGAAACCTACAAACAGCTTGAAGGTCTCAATTCAACGTATGAGTACAGCCACAACTGGAATCGGAAATCCTATAACGGCACCTCCAGCAACTCCAACAGAGACTGAAGCAAAACCAAGTGCGGAACCAGTACCCAAAAAAAAGCTACAGGAGAAAGTGCGAATTTATTTGAGAAGTCTATACAACGATTACCGGGATGTGTACTTTGACACGATTAAAGAAGCTAAAGCCAAACCGGGGAAGGCCTTTGTGTACATCTGTATTTTCGGCGGCGTAGTTTACTGCATTTGGACGAATCCAACGGAAAGAGACTTTTACCATAGCTTCATTGGGAGCAGAGAAGAATTAGAACTTTGTGCGAAGCCCATAAGGAATCCGGACACGGTAGCTTTTGTGGATGAAATTGGCAAATTATGGATGAAGGGCACACTCCGATATCAAAGTTTAGGGCTATTTTCAATTATGTGGAAACATAATGTTGACCAAGGTCTGGGAGTGTACCCCTCTCAATGTGATTATATGAAGCCTTTGTACTCTGAAATGTGGGACAGGCTCGTGGATGTTGGATTTGGTGGTCGGTGGTGGCAAATGGAGAAAAGGATGGTTGATTACGATATAAATTATCTCGAGTGGGAGCAGGAGAAATGTGTACCTAATCCTTCAGAAAGTGCTGTAAATGTTGAAGCTTTGTTAAACCCTAAGAATGTAAATTAATGTCATTGACAGCCTGAGGCAAATGGAATAAAGCTGTTACTTAATAATTTGAAACAAAAAGTTACGTGTATATTTTCATTTACCCAAATTGTCTTTCTAACTTGGTTGAGCAACTTAGATCGTAGCTGTTGCGAATGAAGTCATTTATGGATGCAATATGCAATCGCGAATATTAGATTCGTTGAGCGTCTTACTTAGTAAGGAAATTAAATGATAGTTTTATGAATTTCAGATAATTTACTTGGAATCTCATGGCATGACAGTGCCTGGATACCTGTTCTAAACCCCAGCAATGTTCTGGATTATTTCTCAGAGCGTAGCAATCCATTCTATGACAGGACTTGTAATAATGAAATTATAAAAATGCAACGGCTTAATCCAGAACAATTAAAGTGAGCAATTCACCTCCGATGCGTTTTATGATTAATCCACATTTGGACCATTTTTGATAATCTTTTCCCAATGAATTACAGCAACATGACTGGGTTAGAGTATATGCTGCTGCATGTCCAAGAACCTATTCTGTATGTCATACGCAAACAACATCGGCATGCACCAACGCAAGTGACACCCATTACGGACTACTACATTATTGCGGGGGTAGTCTACCAGGCTCCAGATATAGGGTCGGTTGTTAATTCCAGACTGGTAAGACATAGTGTCGTATTTTTTGATGTGTGGGTTTGCACAAAGTTCGCTTTGTAATAATTAATTTCTTTTTGCTTGATTTGTTACAGTTAAGCGTAGTAAATCATTTGCAGTCGGCCTTTGACGAAGTTCTTAGCTACAATCGCTACCATCCTTCGAAAGGATATACCTGGGAGTTTAAAGACAAAGAAGTGGCTAACAAGCAGGAGAAAAAGAAAGAAAAGAAAGAAGAACCAAGTTCTTTATTTCAGCGTCAAAGGGTTGATATTCTGCTGGTGGAACTCACCAAAAAGTTTCCTCTCCGAGCTATGCAGCAGATGCAGGCAGAAACATCTCTGGCAAATAATGCAGCAATAGCAGCGGCGGGTATGTGATGTCAATCGGCGATGATTCTTATCCAAAATCATGACTACGCATAATTCAAATGCTGTAATTGTTTTGACAAACACATTTCTGTGTTATAATGTAGCAGAAGACGTTAAGCCTGATCCAGCGGCCTTAGCTGTCAAACCTGAATCTCAAACAAACAACCCAGGAACACCATCCAGTCAGGATAAACCTGAAGCTGTCACTGTGAATGCTAATTCAACAAGCGCAAATCCACCTACTTCAAATTCATTGCAGTCAAATCCCATGCGGATGAAACCACCTCCTGAGAAAAGACCTAGACTTTCCTGATGTTCGTTTTTATTACTCGAGTAGAGTAAGAGGTCATTGTTAACATTTTTAAACGTTTTGGTGAATATGGTTTTATTTAATTTATACAAGCAAATCATATGCGTATGCGTACAGTGTGTTAAGAAAGTAAAAGTTATACACACACATGACACACATAGTAGTAAGCTTACATTGTCTGGAAAAGTTATTGGATCGAAAATATGAAATATGCTGAATAGTTTTTTTTTATTCTTAATGTGAGAGAGGTTAACAATAATTGTCTTAATTATTAGTTTAGTACTTGTCAATGTGTATAATAGTAGTGATAATGAAATTACACTCCAGAAGAGCTACAATTTTCTACTATCCATTTACGAACATTTTCAATTCCATGTCCATCCATGGCACTCACTTCTTCTACAGTTATTCGACTCCCCACCTGACTCGTAATTGTCTCAAGTCTCATCATAAACTTCAAGTAGTTTAATTGCTTCCTATTGGTGAGATCATTTTTGCCAAGAACTATGAGGAACTTCGACCCAACTAACTTCTCGTGTGTGAGCATTTCCATGAGTAAAACTGTTGCAATCGAAACTTGAAATAAGTTGCTGCTGTCTATGGTGTAAATAATCTAAAAAAACACGTTAAAAAGAATTAAAGCTACAACGCTAAAAGATGTATGTATAATGTACATATATGTATAAAGTAATTTCCTTTCTAATTTATTATTCCAAAATCATTGAAACTTACAGGTTTTCCAGGACTATAGTACGAAGCCCATAATGGTGCCATTGATCCGCCAACCTCTCTCACACCAATAGTGTCCCTTTCATCCCAGGCTTTTTTCTTTTTCTCTTTCTCCGATTTCACTGGGGATTTCCTTGGGATTGAAATAATATTCGTCCCCACCGTCTCTACTGTGGGAGTCGTATCATCCACCAAAGGGTTTTGTAATCTCCTTAACATCAAAGTTTTCCCCGAACTCTCTGGTCCTAAACACAAACAGGCCATTTCGTCTTTTTCTCACCACAATTATTTGTTTTTCAATGGAAAATAGGTTTTACAATTGTTGTACGAAAAACCAAATTTTGCGCTTTGTGTCCGTTGAGGCAATGAATATATTTGTTTACATTGGATACGGTGTCGTTAGGCACTCGAAAGCACTTAGCGGTTTCTTTGATCGATCTCTTCCTCATCTGCACTGCCATCATCATCTACGTATTTATAGTCTATAAATATAGTGCAGGTTATAGTATAGGCATATGTATATACCCATACCACATATCACGTTGATTTCTTATACCACTAAAAACGTTTCAGTAGTAATAATAATTTCACCCTTTGCCCAGTCGCAAAACCATTAATGGCTCGATAGCCATTAGCTGCTTCCATTGTGTCCATAAACACATGTACCTATAGGATTCTACCATTGTTTATTCCTAAAATTAACCTCCCATAAGAATAACATGCAGCAGGACTTTTGCTCCTTGACGAATTTGGGAATATTATTAACGGAATATTGAATGATAGCAATTTGAAAAGGTAGGAATTTCAGCTTTCCGAATTGGCATTGTTTATGTATTTAGTGGCTAGTGGGATATTAGAAGAACGAGTGGGCTAAAAAAAATCATGTATAAAGCATGCATTAAAAGCCTTGAAGGACACACGGTATACACAATCTTTAAAATAATAATTTATTGCACAAAAATACATGATCACGCAAATAAAAAACCAATAAATGGTATGGTTCCTTTTAATAGGCAGACTGTGGTACTGATTATAATTGGTAATATAACTAATATGTAAATATACATCCCACGGGAGATCATAAAATTATCTATATACCACTTTGCAAATCCATTAAATCCCAAATCCCGTGTATTAAATCAAATAAGATTATCTCCAAATTGCCTCTTATCTCCCCTCGTTGCCCGATATAAAATAAAAGCCTTTCATATCTGTAAAATAGAACTGATAATTGATATTTTGCATTTTGGACGCTTCGAGATGGATTTGTTTCCCTATTTTTGGAGTTGCTCGGAGTAAATCCAATCTGATTCTTCGAAGGCTTGTCATATCATCATCGTCCTCTTTCTGTAATATTATTTATTTATTATTTTATTTATTTATTACAGCAATTATTTCCAGGTACAGCTGGCATTTCTTGCCGAAACACTAGAATCATATTTGATGCACTATTTATTTATTAGACATTTTTGGCATTTGTAGAGAGTATTTTACCGAAATCTGTGAAGCTTAGATTTGACATAAAATTTGATATAAAATAAAAAGACCCAAAAAATAAATCACATTTATTTTTGTAGGTCACAAAAACGTTGATTGAATCCACACCTTGAGAGAGAAAAAGGTAGCCGCTATAGGAGAAGCACATTTTTGCTTCTCCCCCCGCCGCCTTGCCTCTTTTCCCCCTTTTATTATTCATTCGATTCTCCGTCTGCTTTGCAGACAGAAGTGTGTCTACAACTTCTGTGTACAGAAAAAAAAATATTCTCATCGGATCAAAATTTTTTCATTTATTTATTATTTTTTCAGTTTTTTTTTTGTTTTTTACAAAAAGTACCACACCCCAAAACCGTAATTGTTTTGGAGGACTCAAACAAATGGCAATAAAGACGTGTTGAAAGACTAGAAAAATATGTGTGTCATTTAAATACGTATACCTTTAACCGTACTTAAATGAATTGTGAAAGATAGTGTGGTGAGTGGTGACGTTATTGGTTAATTTTTGCAATATTGCTCATCTTGTTTAGTGTTCAACGAGATGTGTGTATTTAGATTCATGGTAAAATATATTTCTGTAATGGTGTGATTATTATTTTTTATCTTCCTTTTTTTTAAAGCGTATTCAAATATGTGAATACAGTGGTTTGTGAATTCAGAATTGAGAAGGATTTAAAAAAGAGGATGCAAACATTTGATGTTCGCATTTTCGACGTGTTATTTATACTGCTCAGGTGAGAAGGGGTTAATTGGATTCGTGGGTGAACTCACCTTTTTTTTTATTTCGTTCCTGGGTTTAGTGACCAGGTATTGCATATGTATTGTCTAAAAGAGATCAAGATTTTTGTTATGGCGAGACATTTCGATGGAAAACTTTTTAGTTTTGTGTGGAATTGTGTTAATGGGGAAATTATATTCATGCCAATATGCTTTATTATCGTTGTGGATTTCAGGGAGGTTAATACAGTTCCGCCCTTAAGATGTCAAACGCGTTCCCTTCAATGATCAGCAATGAACCACCACCCTTGGATCAATCAGATGAGGAAGATGAAGATAGTGAAGACTTACGAGATTTCACTTCCGGTCTTAAGGTTGATGTTGGTATGTTCAACCTATTGTTTTTAACATTTAATTAATAAAAATTGTTAATTGCTACACAGAACCAATGTAGTTAATGTGCTAAAGTTTGAAATACATTTGTGTTCAATAAATTATGGTTTACAGATCCAAGTCCCATTTCTACACCCCGAAAGGTTGCTGATGAATCCGTACAGGCAACCATTCCTGTGAACCCACCATGTGATTCCAAAATTGACCTCAATAATGAAAACCTGGTTAGTAATGAAGTCCCAGACACGATTCAGTCTGCTGATCGTGTTCCAGTGACCTCATCTTTACCGGAACCGATACTCACTAACAGTGTAATGAAAACCTCCTATATCGGTACTGTCAGTCCTGATCCTGACCCGCCAGAAGAAATAAATGGAATAGATGATGTTGATTTTGGTGAATTTGAGCAATTTGCAACAAGATCTGAAATTGTTTGTGAAACCAGTGTTCCCGAAAATCCAGGACAGTCCCAGTATTTCCCGGAAACAAATCATTCCTACAGTGATGATGATGAATTTGACAGTTTTCAAGATTGTGAAGTCCCTAAAACTGTGCCAGTGGAAGAATATCAGGGATGGAAAAGTTCGACAGAACAAAATGGACAGGAAACTGATACTCAACTCTTCACGGCTGTGACAAATAGTACAGAGGAAAGCAATAAAAGAAATTCTGACCCAAGTGCCTGTATAGAATTGTTTGAAGACGTTCCTAGCTTTGAATCAAGTACTGTTGTGCCAGCTGGAAAATTCGAATATGAAAAGGAAAACGAATTAAAAGCTGTGGGCGAAGTAAACGGTACACCGGAGGGAGGACTGTTTCAAGCTGCATTTTCGTCTTTTCCACCTCCTACTTTGGGAGACGATGATTTTGATGAGTTTGACGATTTTCAAGATTTTGAATCCAGCAGCAAACCAAACATCCCAGCGACCAGTAATCCGGTCGACAATATACCTGTTAAAATTGGTAGCGCAGTTGAACTTGAAGACAATAATTTTGTAGTACACGATAGTCAAGGCTGTGAAACTGAGAAGAAAAATGACTTGTTTTCTGCAACTGACTTTGAACCTGAATCAAATCTTAAACAGGATAAATGCAATATAGCTTTAGATACCGCCGCCTTGGATACCACTATTCCCACAGGTGTGGCAAGTGATAATAATGACGATTTTGATGATTTCGACGATTTTCAAGCTTTTCAATGCCCAACCTCATCTTCGCCATCTAAAGCAGCGCCTGTAAAGGAGGAGTTCACTTTTGCTCTTCCAACAGACACAACGAGTGAACATAAACTCGAGTCATTAGTTAAATCATTGTTTGTTGTGAATCCAGGAGAGCAAGTTCCAGCTACTTCAGTATTAAATCCTATAGATAAAGAATTAAAAGCTAACGAAGGGGATCAGCAGTGGAATCAGGTAGAAGACTTTGAAGGCAGCCAGGGCTTGTTGTTTAAGTGGCTCAACAGTGTAGCTTACCATCGATTTCTGCAGAGCTTAAAAATTGATAAAAGTACAATCGTAAGTGATCATGTCTTTACTCTTTACATAGAACGTATATCGTACAAGTACTAATTGCCAAATGTTTTTGTTTCCGGGCATTCACAAAATTATTTTCTGTTGACGCAGGTATATAGCGAAAAATGGGGCGCGATTGAGGTCCCAAGATTTGCAGCTAGTTTAGTTGATTCACCTTTGCAACCGGAGACGGGTTCGAAAGTTGCGGATGGTGTCATGACAAAAGACGTATCACCAAGTAGGCTTTTGGGTTGTGAACAAAATTACTCTGCAGGTAAGCGTTTGTAGATAATAATAATAGATATGTAGATAGTATTACGATAACCGCACATAAACCGCTTCAACTGATTAAAATATGTATCTTTAATCGCAATTAAACGCGGCATAGTACTTTGTTATTTTTGTGACTTTTTAAACTAATTGTAATATAGTATACATGTTAAAGCTCTCTGTGCTCGTGTTCACGTAACTTTTACATTTTTACACGTATTTCATGCTGCCACCTCATTAGCGCTACTGGACTTAAGCATCTTTGAGTCGTTATTTAGTAAGAGATCTAGTTCCTTCGCTGAATAGTCTTGTGTTTGAGAATTTTCGGACTTTCATTTGTTGTATTATTTTTACGGTACTAAAATTTGTTTTGATTATGTTCGTCTTTTTTTTTAAATTAATAACAAACGTACGTTTGATATTTGCAGGTGGAGACGATATAAAACGTGCTGTGGGCACTACTGATGTCGCAGGTTGTTCAAAGAGCGAAAGAGGAAATAATGGTTACGTTAGTCGGGAAGCCGAACAGATTTTAAACCAACTTCCAGACCTGTCCTTTATGAGGGCTAAGAACCTTGTATTTCCCAGAAGTACTCCGTCCCACGTACGATTTTAAAGTTGGGATTTCTTGTGACCTGTAACGCACTTACGTAACATCTATAAAAAATTCCTAGTCTAACTCATAATCCTCTTTTCCACATTTAAATCCATTTTAACACACGGATCCTTTTATCTATTCTTCGGCGCAAGTATAATGTGATGCGTAATATTCATCGTTTTCCGTTTACGCCTCGAGGTAGCAATGTGTTGATTTTCAATCATTCAAATGTACATATTATGTAAATAATTAGAGAAAGTATCACATCTTAAAATTATCTTACGTTTCAATTAGAGATAACACTTATTTTTCGGCAGGTTCCGTCACATTACTTTATCGTTTTAGTAGCAGCCTTTTTGAGAAATTACGCTTTTGTGAAAGTAATAAAGGACTGCGACTGCGGAAACTCAAAGTAATAAAAAACGTACCGATAAAGTATATATAATACATATAATATATACATATATGTATAATATTATGTAAATGTATACACACGTGTAATTGGTAATTAATTATGTATAAATAACTTGTCTCATATTCCTGAAGTAATAAAAAGAAATAAATTATTCATTCCAATTAAGCATGTAAATCGGAGGTTGGGAATGGGTGTACAGTATAATTTTTGAAAATTTTTATTTAAAAGCGAAAACGTTAATAGCTGCACGAAAGTAGTGGATCCGGCGTCATGATTTCCGATTATGCTTCCCCTAACGGTATTATAGGTGGATGATATAGCTGATACTGTTATGTGTATGTTTGCATAATATAAATATACCATTAATTCTTGCGGGAAATGAAGCCTTTTGTGCACAACATGCTTATAGCCAACTTTAAACAAGACAATTTTGGGATGCTGTACGTGTACTCCAAATGCCTCCTCAGTGGCAAGCACTCCGAATTACTTTTTGCAAATGTTATTTATTATGTCGTAAATTGTATTTGCATTATACTTTTCATTTCGATGTCTCACATTAATAACATAACAAATACAGTTCTTGTACACGTATTAAGCTTGATGTGTGTAAATCTGTTCACAATTATTTAGGGCAAATTAACAACATCGAAGAAGCAGGGCTACTATAAGACCAGCAAAAGTCTGTTTAAATATGTTTGTGAACAAACAAGGAATACAATTATTTATAAAAAAAACAAACACTAGCTTTTGCCACAGTATTTGTCTTGCAAAGAAAATCCAATAACCAAAAATGTTCAGTAAATGTCTTGAAGACTTTCCCCTCTTGTGGTTATTGGATTCGCTTTTCTATATGAATGCATTTGGAAAAAATAATCCGTCCTGTACAATATTATTAACGCAAACAAAACAAAAAGTCACACAAACTTACTAATCTTACTCTAAAAAAAATGCGTGAAGGCCCTGCGTGGCGATTTGTCTGGATAAATACTAATTTATGAGAAATAATACAATGATCTCGTTTTTTTAAGTCTTTCCCTCAGAAACAAATATTTGTTTGACACTATGGGCAGTTTGTGGGTTGTGAACTGTGCTCAAAGGTTGGGATTGTCTTCCAACTTCTTCCACACAACCTGCAAAATAGGATTTACAATGTAGCATTCAAAATTTCAAAGGAAAAGGTAAAGATTAGTGGAATATCCACAACATCAAAAGAACATGTCAACCTTTGCTGAACTGTAATATTATTTAAAAAAGGATTATTTCTGTTAGCTATGGCTTACATTGCACATTTGGCGAACCAATGCTTTTTCTTGGTCGCCAATGTCGTGGTCATCCAGCCCTTGGCACACTTGGAGAACTTGCAGTGCATTGAGAACAGATTCAGGACATGAGATTGTATCTTGTTTCTCCAGCTCACTCACTCGTCTTTCCAGCTTTTTCACATAATCCATGATTTTGGCTGTTTAAATAAAAAAAAATCCCTTTATTCTCCACTGTTTAAAATATTGAAACAAATTTTCAACTTTGAAAAGTGTATTTTTCCTAGTGTTTACGGCTTGCCAGATTTCTTCCCCGAGCATAGCTCTACCAATATCCTCTGGACATCCTCCAGATACTTTCCCAGAGGATGCCCGCCGTCTTCGTTAGCATATTAATTTTTTTTTTTAAATTGCGTAACCCTTTCCCCCGAGGAAATGCGAATCCTACATCAAAAGGAATTTGTTCATACCGCTTAAAATTCCACGGCTAGCTTCATCCCGCTCACTCAAAGGTCCGGTGGTGCTATTTGAGCTGGTACTATTGAAGGTGGAGGAGTCCCCGGTAATATTATGGGGATACTCCTCCGGAGGATTTGTACTCGAACTACTCCCGTCCCCGTCATCCCGGCGGAAGGCTGCCCCGCATTGACTGCATGAATTTTGATTCCTCTCCTCGTCCAAATAAAGGCACAATTCCTGTGTGTAAATAGTACATACACAATGAGGAAAAAAGTTTTAGTTTTGGGTTAATCAAGAGGTCGGATGGCACAAAACGTAAACAATCCTTTGTTTGTGGATCGTCTCCCTTTTGTGTGCCTGGCAGGCCCTAATCAGATCCCGTACAAAGGACAGTATCTCTACATTAATGGGATAAAAGGCAAACCAAAGGATGGGAGGGTGACTTTCGGGGAATTAAAACGCTTCCGGTGAAACCAACAAACAAACTCTGGGTATACCCGGGTTTTCCCAGGGATTCGTAGTGGATCAGCTTCTTTTTTTCTGTTTAAATTTCTGTTGTTTACATTTTATTTTGACTTACTTTTAGCTCCATATTATCTGAAACCAGCTGCTGTTGTCGGGTGTCCAAATCCCGGAGTTTGGACTGATAAGCTGCTACTTCTTGTCGCATCACGGATGCCGTGTATCGACCGAATCTCTGCCATTCTCTGGCTAACTTCCTTCCCTTTTGCCTGTGGAAATGTGTCATACAAGCGGTCATTGATTATTTCACACAAAAAAAACTAAATGAACCATCAATTTCGCCCTAAATGAACCAACAATTTCGCCCAAAATGTATCAACAACTGCACAAGACGCGTCTATATAATTTTCGTAATAACTCGGCAAGACAAATTTGTACAAAGGAATTTCCTACGCAGATTTAAAATTAAAAGCATTTCAATGTTCAAGAGACAACAAAAGAGCCCAAATCGTGTTGACGTCCTCACCTGTCATCATCAAGGAAGCAACATAAATCTCGAAGCTCGGTATTGTCTTCCTCCAGTCTCTTAATTGTTGTATTTAATGTAGAAATTTCAGTTCCTTGTGACTGTACAAAAATCCATAGGAATAAAATCCCATTAAATACACATTATACGGCCTGTTATATCTGTACACTGTATAGGGAGAGAAATTGTATGTGAGTAATCAGTAGTTTGTGTCATTCATTAAACATTCAAAATCCTTCTTCAACGCTTTGGGTGACTAACGGAATCAAATTCCCTCTCTCCCCCCTTTAATCCACAGTAAATGGCAAATGGCCCAAGTACATTTAAAATGCCACAACAAGTGATGCTTTTTTTTTTTATTTCACATTTTCGTAATAGTCTCTATAGATTGAATGAATCATTTTACGTTTGACTAACATTCTCACGCACACTCATCAAGCCTATACATCACATTGGCATTTGAAAGAGGAATTATTTTATCAGCACAAAATACCTACATAAACTGCAGACATCAACACGCAAAAGTGTTTATGGTGTGTACATGTTGATTACTGTAGAAGAAACATTTTCTGGGCTTCCGTCAATTGCAATAAAAGAAGCGTTTTGATGTGTATATAACCAAATTGCATTTTTTTTACAACTCCGATGAAGATGCCCAAGGATTCTACGATGCAACAAGTGCGTGCAATGTCTAGCCCTTTTATTTCTGTTCCCAAAAGGCAAAATTTCGACACGTAATGGAGAAAAAATACCTAAAAAACGTTTTTAGGCTATCAAATCTATTTCAAGCCTATCAAAACGTATTAAAGGGTCTTTTTAGGGGAATACCAAGCTCTATTTGGGGGTTGCGATTAAATTTATAAACATGAAAAGCACAGGCATTTTGGATGGTATAAAGGAATGGACATCGGAGGAAGATTCACTGATTTCAGTCACATGATAATGTATTTGTTTAAACAAAATTTCATTAAAAAAAGCATTTATTCTTATTTATAAAAAGCCAATTAAACTCACCTGAATACGAAGGTTTGCTTCCCGTATTAAATGATTGTGGTCTGAGGCCAATTTGAGGAGATCGGCTTCTAATTTCCTCACCCTTTGAACTAATTCAGGATGTGAGAGACGGGTGATGTCCATGGGGCCATGACGAACTTTGACCCCTGGAGGTTGCCCGGACACTACCACGGCACTACTGAGATCTTCGGCATTATTACTACTACTGGTACTCCCTCCTGCCCGATATTCATTTGGCCCGGACATTCTACTGTGATTATTCCCTATCACTCCGTACAAATTCCCAAAAACAATTCCCAACAATTACCCGCACCATGCAAACGTACACAAACTTTCCCTTCGAAATTTCCCCGAAATTCCCTGCACCATGCAGATTTTAATTTTTTCCTCCCAAAAAATTCCTCTTAATAATCTCACCATGCGAAATTCTACGTATCCCGCACTTTTGTCTCTAAATAAAATGTATTTGCTTTCACGGTATATTTATAAGCAATTAAAAACGAAAAACTAATTACACACTCCACTAAACACCTTTTTCAATCACTTTTCCCAAGGAATGTGACTGACGTGTTATCAACACAACTGTTTTATTTTCTCGGATGTGAACACACAATCACTTTTTTTTTTGGAGTACTGCTCTTCCAAAATCCTTTGACTGTATGGCTTATGGTTGACTTTTTTTTGTATTCTTTCGATAATGCAGTCAAGTCAATCCCTCGGAGTTGTGGCAAGAGGAATTATACCTCAGAAGAAGAAGAAGGAAAAAATGAATACACTTTAAAAGAATGTCCAATTTCCTTTCATGAGGAGGAGGAGGATATATATCTACGTGAGGAGACCACGGAGCTCTTCTCTCACAAGTATTATAATGATAATAATAATAATAAAAGATTCTTTTCCTCCACCCCTGCTGTTCTTCTTGCCTTTCTACCTTCCTTTTTTCTCTTCTTTATGTATTAGTCCTATCTCGACTTGTTGTCAGTCCGTGTATACATTTTCAGGGGAGTTTTGTGGCTCTTTGGGGTTGAGACTTCTGGGAGAGAGGAAGAGAGAGAGAGAGACAGAGAAAGGGAGAGACAGACGGAGAGAGAGAGACAGAGGGAGAGAGGGTCCGAGAGGATCTACTGGATTGTTATAAACAACAATGCATTATAGGGGAAGTTCATGCCTCTCGTGTATACCTTCGTATTTATTAGAGACAAGAGAGGTTTCCACAAAGAACAACACATAAAAACTTTATAGTCTCTATCTCCATTGTTTATAAGGAATGCTTTATTAACTCTCACTCCTTCACCTCAGTTGCTAGTGACGAAAAAAAGGAAAGGCATTTTTTTTACTTATATTTACATATGAGTCTTCTCTCTCCCTTTATCTCCCTTTATCTTTCTCTTTCTCTCTGCTTCTTTCTCTCTCTTTCTCTCCATTTTCTCTTTCTTTCTCTCCTTTTTCTCTTTCTTATTCTCTATTTTTCTCTCTCTTTCTCTCCTTTTCTCTTTCTTATTCTCTGTTTTTCTCTCTTTCTCTCCTTTTCTCTTTCTTATTCTCTATTTTTCTCTTGATTTCAGTCTCTCTTTCTCTCCTTTTTCTCTCTCTTTCTGTCCTTTTTCTCTCTCTTTCTGTCCTTTTTCTCTCTCTTTCTGTCCTTTTTCTCTCTCTTTCTGTCCTTTTTCTCTCTCTATCTAATTCTCTATTTTTCTCTCTCTTTCTTATTCTCTATTTTTCTCTTTATTTCTGTCTCTCCTTTTTCTCTCGCTTTCTTATTCCCTAGTTTTTCTCTTTATTTCTATCTCTCCTTTTTCTCTCGCTTTCTTATTCCCTAGTTGTTCTCTTTATTTCTATCTCTCTCTCTCGCTTTCTTATTCTTTCTTTTTCTCTTTATTTCTGTCTCTGTCTGTCTGTCTCTCTTTCTGATTATCTACTTCTCTCTTCCTTTCTCGCTGTCTCTCTCTCTTTCTCTTTCTTTCTCTCTACCTCTCTCTCTTCCTTTCTCCTTTCTATTTCGCTCTCTCTCTCTTTCTTGGCTTTAGAGTCTCTCTCCCCTTCCTCTTATGATTTCCTTCTTATCCATGCTCTTTGTACCTTGGTAAAAGGCAGTGGTTTTACTATGTATTGAGCACTTTTATGTAATATGTATGTATATTTATGCATAACATGTATGTGTGAACGACTGGTAGAGAAATTATAGACATGTGCTTC
>JAQGBT010004906.1:0-15444 GCA_034698585.1 Disparrhopalites patrizii
GATTTCTATTTTTATTTTGGATCTAATATTGAATTTTATTGTATTATAAATTCTATTTTGTTTTGATTTCTATTTTTATTTTGGATCTAATATTGAATTTTATTGTATTATAAATTCTATTTTGTTTCGATTTCTATTTTTATTTTGGATCTAATATTGAATTTTATTGTATTATAAATTCTATTTTGTTTTGATTTCTATTTTTATTTTGGATCTAATATTGAATTTTATTGTATTATAAATTCTATTTTATTTTGTATTAATTTTGAATTCTATTTTATTTTGTATTAATTTTGAATTCTATTTGATTTTGTATTAAATTTTATCTAATTTTGAATTCTATTTGATTTTGTATTAAATTCTATCTAATTTTGAATTCTGTTTGATTTTGAATTTTGTTTTATTTTAAATTCTATTTGATTTTGAATTTTGTTTTATTTTGAATTCTATTTGATTTTGAATTTTGTTTTGTTTTAAATTCTATTTGATTTTAAATTTTGTTTTATCTTGACATTTATTTTATTTTTAATTCTATTTCATTTGAAAATTTATTTTATTTTTAATTCTATTTTATTTTTAATTCTATTTCGTTTGGAATTTTATTTTATGTTGAATTCGATTTCAAGTGGAATTTTAGTTTATTGTTAATTCTATGTTGTTTTAAAAAATTATGCCAGGGAACTTACATTGGAGGCAATGCTCCCGGCCTCACTCTGGATAACCGGAGAAGCCTTGGCGAGAGCGAAGGCCGAGCAAAATAATAAATACCCCAAAAAATGCACTTCCATCGTTTCTAACTTTAATCTCGCGGGATAAAGTAAAAAATGAGATGTTCCTTCTTCACCAGACAAAAGACAACTGTGATGGTCTTGACCGTCGTCGGGGATTTTTAAAAAAGAACTGACCCACAAGTTTACCATAAGTACACCATGATGATAACACTACATCGGACCAAGGCGGTTCAATAAATTCAGAAAAAAATTAATACAATTCTATTCAAGCCTTGTCCATCAAAATTATCCAGCTAATTGTCAGGTGTGTCAAGCTTCGGAAAAACGCTCCAATTGAATAATCTTAAAGGTGTTTACAACTTATATGTAATATTTTTTTTTTTAATTCCAGCCAGACTCGTTTTCAAGTGTGTAATAAGCATACCAGCTAAAATTATATTAATTCGCCCCAAGACCAGCCATTTTTAGGAGACTGTCCATTATGCACATAACTGGTGACAGCAAGGATTCTCTGTGTATGCAAATTTAGCCAGTCATTTGAGAAAAAAACTTATTATATCTTATATCTTTTTTCTCATTACGATATACATGTGTATATAGGTATACGAGGAAGTTTAAAGAGGATATGGTTTTTGTTTTTTTTTTTTTTGCAAAAATTTTCACACTATTCACGTTCAAACTGACCCTACCAGCTTTGCTCCTAGACTGGGCTTGGTCCGTGGGATTCCCAATTGTTTTTAATGGTTTATGTACATTCCTCACACAAACATATCATTAGGCTTGCAAAGCAAAAAGAATTCCGTATTAAGAAAAAAATACACACTTGACGAATGCCAATCTCAATTATATAGCCTTTGGAAGGGATGACATTTTTATTTATTTTTTATATCGATAAATATTTATATTCCGCAAAAGTGACTCGACTACATTTAAATGCGTGTTATAAATACATTTTGTAAATGAATTTAAATGCGGAAGTACATGCACGTACATATCATTCATGCTTACCTATATATACACATACGTATATATGTATATAGTATATTTATACATGTCATATATTTACACACGTGTCTCGGGGCAATTGCCACCTCCTGAGATGCCAAAGTGAAGAAATCCGCACCTTTCTCCAGGGCAAAACTGACGGGGATTTCCGCCAGTTTTTTTTAGACGTCAAACGTGGACATCATGAATTTCACGCTTGCTAAACTGGAACTTGTGCGATGGCACGTTACTCAACCGGGCAATAAATAAATACATAGTCATTATAAACTGGTTTAAAGCGTTTTAAAAAATCGTACATATCCTGCAGAGTTATTGAATGGGAAATTTTATTTTAAAAAAAAGAGGATATTATCGTTGTAAACAACTCCCCAGCAACATAAACAACACATTCAAAGGCAGTGAGATGAAAGCTGTTCGTAAAATACAAGGGAAAGGCAAGCTGTTTTAAGGTAAAAATAAAAATTATTCCCTAATATCCTTGTACATTTTTCTATTTATGTATATTATAATAAAATGTGCAAATTTGTATTTATAATAAAATTCGCGGAGATAATAAAAATTATATTCGTCCTAATTATTATTGGTCGTAGTTATTACTTATCTTCCGCTTATAACTTCTCTATAACAAGGCCCAGACAGGGGAGAACCAGCTCGTTGAACAGCTAAGAAGTCCAGCTTTCAAAATTGGTACACATTTTTATTCAAAACTTTTCCGTTTAATTATAGCCTGTGAAAGGCGTGTGAAACATCGTACATAACAAATATTTATAGTATTATAAGAGTGCAGTAAACCTGATAAAAATTCTCGAGATTTTTTTTTTTTAAATTCCTAATTCCAGGAAGAAAACCATTGTTGGGAAAGAAAATCGTTTCCGGATTGACGGGCAAAAGTTCATTTGGATAAATTATACGTTTCTCATGAGGATTTTGAAAAAAAAACAGTTAAATACTTTCGCTTGGGGATGCGTTAATAATACAGAAAAAAAAGGGTAAGTTTCATTAACCTCGGGGGAAAAAAACTGTGTGATTAGGGCTCGGCTGAGTATCTCTGTGAAATGTGGATGAACTTGTTCCCATTAATCACGCTGTACAATGAACATGATTATGCATATGCACATAATTAATGTTGGGAGCCTTTGGGTACAGAAAAAAGGGAAGATGATGAGGCTTTATGAGTCATTTTTGCACGGGAAAGCCATGGAGGTTACACAATTACTAAAAAAAAAGTTATACCTTTGTACACGGGAATTATGCAAGCTTTGTACATTCTTACTGATTTTATATTTTTTTTGGGGTATATTGTAACGGGATGTCGGGATTATACATGCATACAAATGTCCATTAAGTTAACAGGCGTACAAAAAAGGGATAATAGTAAATCAAATCCTTTTCCGCATCAACCAAAGACTTGGATGGGCATGAATTCCTTTGACCCTCCATACCATTCGGGTAATTGACTGTTGGGGATTTTTTGTAGCAGTACAGGGGACCATCGGCCACGATTGCTGCCGAAGACTTCAACACGCTCGAAGATAGGCCCCAGGATGGGACGGACGAGATTCACGAGACGCTCGGCCACGAAATTGGCTGGAAATTTACAACAATAATATTAGTCTAATGAAATCCCTCGCAATTTATTTTAGACAAATCAGAAGGTACAATCGAGGAAAAATGTCTACAACTAAAAAAAAAAAAATCGTACTACAAACACATGGGAATTTCGCGGTTTTGAAGTCGTGAAATTTCGAGGCTTTCAAGTTGTGAAATTTTGCAAATTTGAAGTCGCGAAATTTAACGCTGGAGTTTGTCATTTTTTGGCACATACACGGAACTGAGGGTGAGATAATAATTTTTGGTATTAACATCACTGGATATGATCAAATTTTTGTGTCTAATCCTGGATGTGTTTGTAATACATTTTTGAAAACACTTTCTATGTAGCTTGTTTTATTTTTTTTTAAACTCAACTGTTTATAATGTAGCCAGACTCCATTCTTCGGAGGGCCGGTTCCAATGCTTGGATCTTCTTCAAAATGTAGGTTACAGCTGTAATAAAAAAAACAATTGATGGAGACAACAGCATTAACTGATCTACCCAAGAGGATCTTAGGTTTTAAGATATTCTGGTGCGACAAAATAAATAATAATAATACACATGCTTAAAATAAATAATAATAATACACATGCTTAAAATAAATAATAATAATACACATGCTTAAAATAAATTATAGCAATACTAATTAAATGCTGTTAGGTATTAATTCAGAAATAGTAGTAAATATGTAATTAATAATTAAATGCAGCTTGTCGTATGTGCTTGTAAATCAAATTGAATGATTTACTATTAAATGCTCCGTATCGTAAATGCTAATTCATTAAATAAACAGAATGTGAAATTAGCGAAACTAATTCGTAATTAAAATTGTTTAAAAAATTCACCCAAATGTGGTGGCTGGTAGGTAAGTTTTACTTTTTTCAATTTACTGCCTATTCTTAATAATATTAAAGTAAATTAATTATATTATTGATGATATGATAATCTTACGATTACTATATATGATTTTAATTTATTATTTGGGTATGACCATTATTAATTGGTAATTAAATAATTACTAAATGAACTTACTACATTTGCGAGCCTACAAAACAGCACTGATGGATTGGTCTAAAATCTTGCAACACTACATATTCTAATTTAACTTAGCACATACATATTATACTAAATGCTAGTAAATGAATTTACTTTAATTAGCATTAACGAAATTAGTGCAAGATATCTTAATCAATACATGTATATGGGAAGATGGGTAGAAAAAAACTAATATGTTAAATAATATGGTAAAAAAGACGTAGCTTAGTTTAGTAAACAAAAGCTATATGTACGTTGCTAATTTAGTAAAAAATGATATTTACGCTGTTAATTAATTAAGTAAACAATGGATTTTGTTAATTAAATTAGTAAACAACGGATTTTGTTAATTAAATTAGTAAAAAAAAGATAAATTTAATGCGTATAGTAAATAATGACCATGTAGTCATCACCGGAATCTTGATTAAAACCACAAAATTTTTAATAATCCATGAACTTACTTGGGATAGAAGACAACTGAAGTAGATTGTACTTATCCATGTCAGCCACAGCCACAAATTCAGACACATAACTCTCTTGCACTTGAGTCAGATTAATGCTCCGTAAAACTCGAGCGGCGAGCTGATCGATGTATCGGTCGAAATTCTTCATTAACTCCCCGCCAGTCTCGGCCACGTGTCGGATATCCCATTTCCCGACTTCTCCGATCCAAACTGAGGACAAAAAACCCCGGGAATTTAATATTCTTTTCCATTTTTTTTATATATATACAAAATATTTACCCACAATATTTCTGTATTATATATTTTTCTTTGGCCAACAAAGCAAAGGATTTTTTTTCACGATGTCAAATGTATACTTACGAGGTCTGCCTTCGTCATCGTAGCCACTCCAGTAATAAGTGAAATTCTTCCGGACATCTTCTGGGGCTTCCCATTGGAACAAATCGTCATCTGTGACCAACTGCGGAGTGCAAGAGATTGCTTTTGAATCGGAAATTTTACGAAATTTTTCTCAATTGGTATGTATATACAAAAATTAATGGTCTTACGTTTGATATGTAATCTGAGGAAACAAGGGAAATTAAAAAAAAAGTCGATCCAAAAATAAATGCAATACAATTCTTCCTATTAGAAAACATGGCAAGGTTAGAGGAAATGAAAAGGAGTTGAAACACGGAATTTCTCGTGATTGGAGCAGCTTTTTTAAAAGTGAAGGACTGCCTCATGGATTTCCCACTGCGAATCTTAAACGTCCTGCAGAGACTACGTCCGTTTTTCTATTTTATTCGAGGGGCATGAAAGATTTTACTTTTGCAGGAAAATAATTAAAAAGCAATAAACAGCAATAAAACTAATGTAATTACATATACATATATACCCGTGGAGGCATAGGGTAGATCCAGTTTTTTATGTGAGAATCACCACTTTTACCAAACTGGATTGACATGACATGTATGCAAAATATTTTTAAATACATTTGTATCTACATACATACATATGGCAATATTGAAGTTCGCCGTGTGCCAATGAAAGTTGAAAGTTCCGACGCACAAGTTTTTCCTGCGATATCGATTTAAGCCACTTGGATCAAGCTTCTTCTTGTTCCTCTCTTTGGTCCAAGCATTTTGTTAACTAGTTTTTATTGCAGACATTCCTGACCAAGTCAAATAGGTATGAGTTGACAATGTCGAGAGAGACCTTGACGGAAGCTGTCTGGATTACTAATAAGAGAATACGAAATTGGAGTTCCTTATCGGTTACTTTATTTTCAGTTTGAACTTGAACTCGCACTTGAAATTGTGCAGATATTTGCAAAAAATCGGTATTTCGATAAAATTTGAGTTGAAATAATAAAATAATTCCAATAATTTCAAGTGTGTTTAATCTCGTCAAATTAACGTAGTTGTAATTGGAGGAATAATCCAGCAATTTTGGAATTGAGCTCTCAATTGAAACTCATGAGTATAATTGCGATTTCAATTGTGATTTTAGCAATCAAGTTTAATCAACTTCGAGTATCTTCAAAAATCCCGAATTGTCAAATACAAAAGTACAAGCATTTAACTAAAAAAAATTGAACTTGAAATTAAACTTTTAGTACCGAAATTGCTACTCGCAAATCGAACTTGAACTTGGACCAATAACCACTAATTTATAAGGAAGTTCAGCGATTCTCCTCAAGCTACCACGTGCCTTTTTTGTACTTGTGGGACGTTGATCTTACAAAGGAACCAGTTCTTTTTCAGCACAGTTGTCATCAACCAATTAAAAAGTATAATCTGTTTACATTTCCTCCGCTCACTGGAAATACTATTTAAAAATGACTGTAGTAAAAATAATATTGAAGACATTTAAGGTCATTCTCAACTAACTTTTGTAAATCAAGTTGAACCACTCAAATTCGTGTTCAAATAACATATTTTTTGCTGTAGAGCCCGTCCATAATGATTATGCTAAGAAGCAAAGTATTCCGTCGTGGAATCGATTGCGCTAAAAATGCAGAGGCGTATATTTTCCTGGACATTTCCACAGTTTTTCCATCGATAAATCATACCTTGTATAGGCTCATCTTACACATTTATTTACTTATTGTTAATCTTCATGCATAAAATTACAATATTTGTTAATAACGTCGTATAATTTGAAGAACATTATTTATTTCTGTCTTAAACGTGTATTTGCATTGTACATTTAAAAATTTAAAAACATAGAAGACAGATCCAGTCAAGAAGCTAGATATAGGTACATATGTATATACAAAAATGCACATTATTATACAGAAATTCATGTACGTTACATAATGTATAAATGTATTACATATAGGATAAAGCTTGAAATTATGGCCAACTGGATAATTATGGCCACCCACCAATTTAATCAAAAACACGCGTAATGAAAGAAATGGATGTAAAATTAAGAAGACTAGCGCCTGTCTTTATTATTGATTAATTTTAATTATTATGGCCAGCAAATTCATTAAATCGTAAAAACAAAATATTTCCAAAGTTTTTCAGGGGCCATTCAAGTATTAACTTAATCTGCTTCATTTCATATTTTTTTCTCGGCTCTGCGGAATTAATCCGCGAGACTTTCAGGATAACTCTACAGAATATATTAAGGCTGTAATTACTTACAGTAACATTTTTTTCATAAATATGTTTACCACAATTGAAGATGGTGGTGGTTACAATTACATGCAAATGGCCGCATGTGTGAACTGTAGTATGTTTTAAAAAAAATCATAATATGAAATCGGCGTGGAAAAATTTAATAAATATTTTTTTGGCTATAGCTTAAAATGATACATATCAGAATTCCCTCTTCAAAATTCCTTACTTAAACCACAGCGGATAAAAAAAAACGTTGCAAAATGGCCACTATATTAAGCGTTATCTTATATACAAATGCACAGCAGTGTAGAATAATGAGACGAAAAAAATGGTTGTTTGTCCAGCAACTAAATTCTTTCTCCCCGGTATTTAGCCATATACTTTAATGGGGACGAAATTTTTGGTTCCGCCGTACCATTCGGGAAGCTGGCTGGCGGGGATCCGCTTTAAAACAGTGGGAATCCATTTGGCCTTGTTTGTACCATAAATATCCAGCTTCTCAAATACTGGGCCCAAGATGGGTCGCATGAGATTGACCAATCTTTCGGCCACAAAATTTGCTGTAGGAAATTAATAAAAATATTTCCTTTGTATAAACAAAAGCTAATAGAAAAATGAAGTGCTTGACATAAATGAATGTATAAACTTAATTTTTAAGGTTTTTTAACTCCTTTTTTAAGGTGACATGAAGCAAAATTTAGAAAAAGTAACGTACTGTTCACAACAAAAGCGGTTTCCAATTTTTTAAGGACCGGCGTCACACGTCTCACGATTTTCATTTCCAAAGCCACCGCTGTAAAAAAAAACAATTCATTTAGTATAAGATTAAAACTTGAACATATGTTTATTCAAAAGTTTTAATAATTCAAGAAATATAAACTATATTGTAATAAAAAAAATCATTAGGAAATGAAATTAATAAAAAAAAAGGTTATTTCTACATACTTGGTAAAGAAGCGAGTTGGTTAAAGTCGTAATCCTCCAAATCGCCAATAGCAATCCAAGTAGAGACATCTTCCCCTTGAGTAGCAGTATCATTGATACTTCGGAGGACCCGACAAACCAGTTGATCGATGTATTTCTCAAAAACATCCGTGACCTCTGTCCCAGCCTCAGCAACTTTCCTCACGTCCCACCGACCTACCTCGCCGACCCAAACTATTAATTTAAAAAAAAAGAAGAGATTTTAAAGAGAGACAAATTTTAATGATTGATGCTGCTTTTTAATTTTGTCAAGCCCAAATCCGCACCGGCGAAATCTGGCACTCTTCGAACGTGCTTGGTCATAGTATAATAACTGATTAATATGTACTACCATTATTACGTAATTAATTTTGATTGTAATTAAAAGCGTAATACTTCCCAGTAAATAACTAACTATCTTTAAATTTATGATTATATACAAAAATACCAACGTTCAACATTACATCATGTTTTTTATTTGTAAAATTCAGTATTATAAAATTACTATTATATTATTACTTTATTCAAATAATTACTATTAAATTCATTATTATTAAAAAATAATTATTAAATAATTAATTATTAAAAAATTGCTTTTATGTAATATTATAGAATTAATTAAGAAATTCATGACTAAAACAGAAACCATTAAAGCTATTTTTTTATTAAAACAGTATTTGAACACCTATATGAAAATATTTTGGCAAAAAACAGCAAATATTAATACAAATTTTGAAATATAGAACGAAAAAGTCGCTTCCGGCGACTCTGCCGCCATCTAACATGTCACCGGAATAAGAAAATGAGAGTAAAGTACATAAAGTAAATATTCGATCATCTCCACGCGACCTCCAATAACAAAAGTGAGCATCTCCATAAATTCAACAATCCGCACATATGTATTTTTGATGTACAGCTGTATTTGGGTATAGTGAAAAATATTTGTAATACATACAATTTTAATTGTTTTAGTAATATTTATTCAAAATTAAAAAAAAAACAAATTTTGTTTGAGTAATTTCTGTGTTAAGTTCGTTTAAAACCGCTAAAACAGCCGCCGATTACTCCCACAAATGGCTGTTTCAAGCAATTTTTGTTTGGATTGGAAATAAATGGGAAACAATCATTTTTTCAAAGAGTAAATCTGACAATTTTTCTCGCAAATTACAAAAAAAAAAAAATGTGTGTGCCTATTAAAAACGCTATTTTTCACAAAGTGAAAAGTAAATGGCTGAATTGTCCTTTTGATTATTTTATGCAAGATGATCAAATTTTATGTAATTACTTCCCCCTCAAAATAGCTAAATGAAAATCTTTTCTTGCAGACATTATTGGTCATTAAAATCTTACATGGTACACCGTCCTCATCAAATCCACTCCAATAATAAGGGAAAGATTTCCTCATGTACTCCGGAGCCTCCCAATTAAACAGTTCCTCATCCTCCATTATCTATATAAAATGACCAATAGTCTCATTAATCACCACAAAACGTATATAGTACTCTTCGAAACACTGTTATTTCCTATTTTAATAGATGGCGATTAGATAATCAAATATATCACAAACGCACCTTCGCAACATAATTATCCCCTTCTGCCTCCGATACGGACACATCCAGCTGACAGGCAAGAAGCACTATAAATATTACAGCACGTTTGGGATTCCACATTGTGATTTTTATTTATTATAATAAATAAATTTATATGTGTACACACAAAGATAAAATATAAATAAAGATAGGAACGAATAAAAAGGACTATAGATTTGAGGGACGAATATGATCAAAGGACCAGCGTCTTTTGTTGTCCAGTGCTAAAAATGTCCAGCTATACAATGAAGCTTTCAACTTCTCAAGCTCCCCATATATAATCGTTGGTGGGAAGTCGTAAAAAAAATGGATTGTCCTGCATGTTTACCAGTTTTTTCTTCGAGAGTGCAAAGGTCCAAGCACTTACCTAAGAACATCTTTTATCCAGTTTTTTTCTAAGAAGTTTCTCTCCAAGAAAAAATACAGGATGTTATAACCGAAGAAACAAAATGGCTGATGTTGTATGCAAATAATAGTGCATAATAGCCGTCGCATTAAAACTCTTGGAAAAGAGCAAGTTCCCAACCAAAAGAATTAAAAGCTACTGAAAAAATTCTTTCCATGTAAAACTTCTTTCCATGTAAAAAATTGTGCGTGTTCCAATGGAAAGGGAAATACATGGATGTATACATATTTACATATAGCTATAGACGTGCCTGTAAATTGCAGCAGGGTCGTTTTTATCCTTTTTTTTCTTGGTAGAGTTAATTATCCGAAGTAATTTTTACAAATTTTTGCTATACAGTACAACTCCAAGTCTTGGGAAAAAACGTATAAAGTGATGTGAGAACCACCAATTTTTTTGCCTTCTCCATTCCGTAATGGGGCAAATTACGTGGGATGGCGAGATCGTAGGCGTCGTCTTACCTAATTCTTTTTAATGGGGATGAGTTAATAATTTTCTTCGAAAAAAATGTTAAATACTATCGTAAACACCCCATAACCAGCTTTTTTTTACATGTGGAAAATACCCCTTGAAAGAGCAAGTTTTTGAGGAAATAATTTCGCAATTACGGAGTGAAAAAAAAAAGGGTTTTGAAGACCAGAAATTTGTTTTGATTGACAGGATTGAAAGTGAATCAGCCCGAGGTTAAGCAAAGACCTTCCCCATGGAAAAGTTATGAATGGCAAATTGGTTAATAACACGTGTGATTATGGCTTCGCGGGGAAAAAATTCGGTACGATTATGCAAGAAGGGAAGTTGTAGAAAAAAAGGTGAAAAAATAAAATTTATTATCGGGCAGGAAGGCGGGGAAATTATACATTCAGACAGAAATTGTAAATGATGAAACTCCAAGTTAACTTAATTATAAATGTAGTTAAATCAGGCATAACAAAAATACTAAATGGAGGGAAACAACAGCAAAAAACAAATAATTTACTTCCACCAAAGAAAAATGTAAATGGTTAATATTTGAATGGAGGGATTCGGGCCGGGTTTAATTTAGCCGTAATGTCGGTACGGGAAGAAATTTTTGGTGCCGCCATACCAAGGCGGGATTTGATTTTGTGGGAATCTTCGCAATAAAACCGGCATCCATTTCGCTTTATTCGTCCCGTAAACTTCCACCCGCTCCATTTCTCGGCCCAGAATGGGCCGGAGCATGTTGATGAGCCTTTCCGCCACGAAATTTACTGGGGAAAATTAATTGAGATTTACATTAAATGTTTCACTCCTTATACCCATAAATAATTGCTCTTAATTTGAAAACACTAAAATACTAATAAAATACTAACAAAATACTAATATCCAAATATAAAATACAAAAATACAAGTACTAAAAAAATCATGTTAAGTCATGCAATGGAAATTTTTTAAATTTCTTGTCAGAAAGATCTCCAACGAGATTAATTCCAAGGTTATTAATTAATTTGAATGATTACTGATTATTAATAATTATGAATTAGGCTCCAAAAAGCTAAGTAAACAGAGCTTTATTATTTTAAAATTTATACGGACATATTTATTTGATTATAGATTACTATTATTTCTATGATATTCAACGACTGATTCATGCTACTAAAAATGTTACAGATTATCATCTCACAATCTGTTTAATTTTAGCCTTACCAAAAATTTGAATAATTTAAAAAAAATATTAAACAGAAACATTGAAACAATTTAATAAAACACATTTAAAAAATTAAAACAAACAGGGAAAAATTAAATTAAAAAATTAAGAAATTAAATAAAGTATATTAGAAATGCGATATAATATATTAAAAAATTAAATAAAAAATATTAGCAACCCAACCTTTAAAAAATGCAACAAAATCTTAATGATCCAATGAAAGCATAAAAAATCCAATAAAAAACCTTGAAAGTTTAATAAAAGTATTAAAAATTCAATAAAAACCTATCAAAATCCAATAAAGACCCTTAAATATCTCATAAAAGCATTAAAAAATTCAATGGAAACATTTTTAATAAACCAATAAAAACATTTTTTTAAATCAATAAAAACGTTAGAAATTCAATACAATTTTTTTCAAAAATTCAAATGATTTTACACGCCTCTGGATTAAAAGATTTAAGCTTTTTCAAATTTCGCAGCACTTAAATAACTCTTAAATAAAAATGAAGTAGTACTAAAAATACATTATTATTCATTGAATTCCCCTTCCGAACTCACTAGCAAAAATCAAGGCCTTTGACAAAGCAAAAAATTCTATTAAAAAATTGTAAAAATTTGCTACAAAGATTAATTTTTTGTAACTACTAAAGCAAAAAAAAAGTTTTGTGACTGTCTGCCCCTCCTCCTAGCTATGAATACATTCCATTCTGCATAAACTATAATGATTATATATAGGAATTTAATTTACCGTTAATACAGTAGCCAGTGGACAAAATCTGCATGGCTTCCCTCAGCTCTCGAGCCTTGTTGAGGATGTACGACATTGCTGAAGTATATAGGAAAGGATTAAAACGAAGGGAAATGATCAAGTTCATTCACTCATAACATTCGTATACATAATGGGAGGAAAAGGGTTGCGCTCTACACATTTTTTTGGGGGGTTCACACATCATACGCTATTTCACCTTAACCTGCTTTCGTCTGTAATACACTGACAAAAGCAGGATAACGGGGGGAAAAGTGAATGTCACAAATATGTACAAGTGTTTGGATAAAAAATAAATAAAGAAATACTTGAAAGTGAATTGAGCTGTTGCAGAGAGTAGCCGTCAAAGTCAGAGATGCCCACGACTTCCCAAACGGGATTTTCCGGTGTGGTCCTCAGCATGGTACTATTGATCACTCTCAACATGGCTTGATTCACGTATTTATCGAAATCCGCCAGACCTCGACCACCACCCTCCACCACCTTCCGGATGTCCCATTTTCCGAAGGCTATCACCCAAACTGGTCACCAAGAATTCATAACCCATTTTTTTAAAAAAACAAATAATATTATTTTATTTAAAACAAATTAACACCAGTATTAAAATTTATGTGGAGAAAATTTCACACATTTGAGGAAGCTTAAATAATACATTAAATTTAAGTTATAAATTTAACAGCCACTTAAAAAATGAAATACCATAAATAAGTAAATACTATTTGTAAAATGAGCATTCAAACCCTGAAAATTTAATAATTGAAAGAGTAAATATTAAAATCGATATTTAAACTTCTTAAAATTACACAATACATCCTAAAATGAATTTAATTAACATTAAAAACCAAAGGCTAAAAAGATTTGAAAACATAGATATTAGAATTTCCAATTGAAAAAATAAATATTAGAATGAAAATTTAGAAATTCAAAAGTCGGAAATAAAATGAACATTTAGAAATTCAAAAATCGGGAATAAATTGAACATTTAGAAATTTAAAAAATAGGGAATAAAATGAACATTTAGAAATTTAAAAAATAGGGAATAAAATGACCATTTAGAAATTCAAAAATCGGAAATAAAATGAACATTTAGAAATTTAAAAAATAGGGAATAAAATGAACATTCAGAAATTTAAAAAATAGGGAATAAAATGAACATTCAGAAATTTAAAAAATAAGGAATAAAATGAACATTCAGAAATTTAAAAAATTGGGAATAAAATGAACATTCAGAAATTTAAAAAATAAGGAATAAAATGAACATTCAGAAATTTAAAAATTGGACATTAAAAAGAAAAAACATTCCGAAATTTAATCAGTGGACAATAAAATGTACATTCTGAAGTTTAAATAATGGGCATTAATATAAAGACTTAATAAATATTAATAATTGTTTAAAACAGTTAATAAATATTAGAAATTGTTTAAAAAAATTAATAAATATTAGTAATTGTTTAAAACAATTACTAAAAAATTCATATGAATATGTAAATAAATAATTAAAAGTTATTTAAAGAAAATGGTATTTAAAAAATTCAAAAAAAATTGTATCTTGACAAAGTAAAAGTAAAATCGAAAATTATTTAAAGAAATACAATATTAGTACAATTTATATTTCTTTAAATATTTCTTGTTTGTATACAAAAAATACAATACAAAAGAACATTTGCTTTAGATCCCATAAAATTCAGGATAAAATGAGGGCTTAAGGTAAATCTGGCACGGAAGTCTTACTTGGCCGATTTTCCCAGTCAAAGCCGCTCATATAGTACGGGTAGTTCTTCTGCAACCACAAAGGAGCCTCCCATGTTGCTAGGTCACCGCGGAAAAGAGACTGAAAAGTGTTCCAAAATATCTCATCAATTCAGGGTAAATCCAATATAATAAATTAAATAAGTGAAATTATTGAAATTATTAAATTAAATTAAATTATTTAAATATACAAAATTCCTTATTATGTGATATTCAAGAATGCATGTAAAAGAGACCTTGAGTGACGGCAATCTGTCCTCGACACTTCGCAGAAACACGGCCAGTGAACTGCAATGAACCACAATGAGTAAGAACAATGTGCACGCGAGGGTCGATGAGGATGAGTTACTCATATTACTTCTCCAATCAAAGGGGGAAAATTGCAAATAAATGTTGAAGGAGAAACTTTTTGGTGGAACAAATATTCACCAAAATATCTCCTTTCCACTTTTGTCCACCGGAGGAATTAATGTATAGAAAATAATTTATTTTCCACAAAAGAAATAAAAAGGGTCACAATCACAAAAAACTAACCCTTCTCCGCGTGGTGACACTCAAAAGACTTTTTTTTATTTATTTTTGAATCTCTTCTCTCCTTTCCCCCCATTGGAGGCCACCACAACATGGTATATTTTGCAACATATCCACAACGTCCATTGACAACTGAATGGATGGCAGGTGAGTGTCGTCGAGGCTTTGCAATCAAAACACGGTGGATGAGACTCTCTCTCTCTCTCTCTCTTCTCATCCTCTGGGGTTCACAACCCTTCTGTTTGTCTTTCTTCCTCATTTCACCTGTACAGACCTCCTCTCTCTCTCTCTCTGTTTCTCTCTCTCTTTCTCTCTCTCTCTCTCTTTCTCTCT
>JAQGBT010004907.1:0-15443 GCA_034698585.1 Disparrhopalites patrizii
TCTCACTCTTCTCTTTCTCTCTTCTTTCTCTCTTCTATTTCTCTTCTATTTCTCACTCTTCTCTTTCTCTCTTCTTTCTCTCTTCTATTTCTCTTCTATTTCTCACTCTTCTCTTTCTCTCTTCTTTTTCTTCTCTTTCGCTCTTCTTTCCCTTCTCTTTCGCTCTTCTTTTTCTTCTCTTTCGCTCTTCCCTTTCTCTCTCTGCTCTTTCACTCTGCTATTTCTCGCTCTCAGCTCGTTCTCTCTCTTCTCTCACACTTCTCTCTCTTCTGTCTCTATCCTCTATTTCTCTCTCTTATCTTGCTCTCCTTGGCTTTCTGTCTCTTCTGTGTTTCTTTCCCCTGTCTCTCTACCTATCGTTACTACTCCAATTCCTGTCCTTGTCCCTCCTTCTTCACGACATTCAATTTGTACAAGGCTATGCGATGCCCTGAGAAGCCGTTTAAATTTAAAATGGGGCATTTATAAGCAAAAACAAAAATGTGGGTAGAGCATCAGCTTGAGATTCCGGAGTGGAAACTAATCCTTGTACAAAATTACTACAAATGCTTGTATTTTTTTTTCGGATGTTCTACAACCTATAAACTTTGCTTTAGGATCAAGGGAAGGGCCAAATACTACAAACAAGTAGGAGGAAATAGACCATCTGGCTCTTGATAGTCTATCAAGGAATCCTCTCGACTAGTACTCAAGTTTCACATGAGGACAGTCTCGAGCTTGAAAGGGAAAAAGGAAGGGGAAGAATAAGACGAAGTAGAGGAGGGGGAAGAGCCATAGAGACGTTTGAATTTTCTTAAGAACAAATTTTTTTGTGTCCTCCCTTCCTTTTGTGTGCGTGTTTGAAGAAGTGGAGAGGAGATGATAATAATAATGTAAACTGGGGCGGGTCGACTTGGGGTTGGCCCTCTGCGTGCATCCCTTTCCTAATTTGTTTCTCTCTCTCTCTCTCTTCACTAAACTAATCAACGACTTCAACAGTTTATATTATTATCAATCCAAACAAAGGAATCTCATCTCCTTTTCCCATGTCTCATCTCTCCCCCTCCCGATTAATTTTTCTTGTGTGTATACGGCGTCCAATTTTGAAAATGTTTTACATGACTGGAGCATCATGGAGAATCTCTCTCTCAATTTTTCCCACTCTTTATCTCCCCCTCCGACAAACTCTACATGTGTCATTGCCTTTATTTTCTCCTTTCTCTCTCTCTCTCTCTCTCTCTCTCTCTCTCTCTCTTTCTCTCTCTCTTTATCTTCCCGCATTGCTACCCCTTTATTAGTTTTGGATGGTGAGGAGCCCCAATCAAAGATTAGTAATCAAACTTCCAATAGCAAATCATTGCTTCAACCGTAGTAATTCCATTAAAGCAGAAAAAAAACTTCTGAGAAGCATGGGGCGTCAGTCTGATGTGTAAACATTTTTTTCTAAATTTTCATCCAGACTTCGGAGCCCGTGAAACAGATTTTTGTTTGTTCAAATGTATACCCTTATTTTATGGATTATTCCCCCTTTAAATAGTAGACATCATTTGTGACAAGAGTGCAATAAGGGTTTCATTTAGTTATTACTCGACAGGAAATAATCACTTGAAAAAAATTGTTCAAATCCAAACGGGAAAAATTGATGGATTATCCCGTAGCATTCTCAATAGTATAGTATTTCTTTTTACGTGTATGACATATAATTATTTACATGTATGTATATTACATGCATCGGGAAGGTGCGAAGATATTACCAAAAGTTTATATTTAGCAGATGGATTTACCGGCAAAGAAAAAAAAACGTTGGAAACGCATGGTTGGGAAGAGTTAAAAATAATTGATTGTGGTTTATTTCTAGTCAGAAAATTTTGATAACGGGAAAGCGGGAAATGTTGAATGGGGCAAAGAAAGACTCCCTCCGCCAGCAGAAAAAGTAAAATGAATGAGAAGGCGCTCCAATAACAAAGTTTTTAGTGGTACCATCAAGACCCGCACACAAAGGCTCGTTAGACTTGGCTGGGATCAAATTAACAGCGGTAATGGCAAATGACGAATGGCAAGAAAAATAACGTTCACGCTCTCTCGAGAGAAAAAAAAAGCCCTTTCCTCGTGGTTAAAATGAGCATAAAATAAAATAATGCATGATGAGAGGGAGGAGAGGGAGAGAAGAGCCGCTTGTGGTCTTTTTCAGTTGGGTACTTTTTCTCACCAGAAAAAAATAGTAATTTATACTAAAGGTGTTTGCAGTTCTCTCTCTCTCTCTCTCTCTCTTTCCATCTAGGCAGTGCTAATATAATGTGGAGAAAATCCTTTTTTGTGAATAAGAAATATGTACTCCATGAGTAACTATCAGACTCATTGACAGGTTTATGGGAGCATTTGTTTTCTTGATACACCTCGTTACTGACGGTGTTGGTGTGAAGGATGGTTGGCCAAACTCGCCACCAAGTAACTTTTTTATCCCTGCGAAATTCAGTCGGACTCGTTGGGTAAATACTTGGGTAGATATTAGGAGAGAGAGAGGGATTGGTTGTTACCATGAATTTATCTGTGAGCAACTTCCCTTAAATTTCCCCCCTTTTTTTCTCACACACATCAACTCTGAGAGCTCGGATTGTGTATAAGAAGATGGAGGGAGAGAGAGAGAGAGAGAAATTAGTTGGTAAATAAATATTGTTATTGTTCATAGGAGAATAGGAAATGAGGCTCTAAATCTCTCCCAAAATCTTGTTCATCCACTTGTCCTTCTCTCCATTGTTAGTATATGGTGGGAATTGGGAAGAGAGGCGGGGCCATAATTTGACTACAACCACAACGTGACAAGTCTTCTCGAGGGAAACCCTTATCGAGCTTTCCTTTTTCGCACTTTCCTTTCTTCTCTCTTTTTTTTAAAAAATGAAAATTTGGAAAGGTTTTTTCTGAGTCTGAGAATTTTGCTGGATTCTAATGTGTTGTTTTGGTTTAAATTAAAGTTCTATCTTTCGGTTCAGATTCCTAAAGCAAATTGTTTGATTTTCCTTGCATTTTGAATCTAATACCGTGTATGCAATCAACTTTCTCTAAGGAATTCTCTGATTTAGTTTGTGGATGATTTTCTTTTCCGTCTCTCTTTTTCCTTTAATAAATTAAGCCTGTTTTTCTCTGCCTCTCGTCCTCTGCTTGTAACTCTTTTTCTCTCTCAAGTCTGTTCATCTTCATTATTTTTCTTCTTCAAATAGTCCCTCTATTTTCTTAAAGGCCTTGTAATTTGTCTGTAATTTCCCTTTTTGGCTGTTCTGTTAATGCTGCATGGTAATATCTCTGTCCTTTATAGTCATCCAAAGCGGTTCGCCCATTTGGAAAAAATTTCAGAGAGTCTGCATTTCGTTCATTGTGTATTATTTTAAACAAAATATAGCTATTTTATGGACTTTTTTAAAATAAACCCTTTGACCTGTGAGATAGAAGCATCTCAAGACAGTATGTAAAAAACTGCCTTGGAGTATCACATTAACTTCATGAAAAAGTCTCAATTTATCCGGCAAATGTGACTTGAACAGTTTTGTAAACTTCATATTGTTCATCTATATCTTTCATTGATGATCCTCCCAATCTATCCAACTCATCCTCTGCTTGTTGTTACTTCCCGAATTTGTCTTAATTTATTTTCAACATTTGAGTATTCCAATATTGTACCATTTTTCTCTTTCTACTAGGCAGCCTTCCTTTGGCGTTTCCCCATTACATGAATCTCATTTTCTTGTCTGTCTCTCTTTACCTTACCGATTCCCCTTCCCCATGGAAAGTATGTCAATCGAACCAACAATCAGGTAAATCGCTGTGAGGACCTGATGTATGGGAAATGTAAAAAAAAAAATGGCTAGTTTCACGTGGTGGTGCCAATCACCTGGCTACTTGTATAGTAGAAGCTCCTTTTTATCTCATGCCAGAAAAAAAAAGCTTATTGACCAGCCCCAGACATTTCTCTCATGATTAATTCCCCACGCTTCGTCTCCTTCTTTCTCCCATTTTTAATTTAGTTACCCCTCGTCTTCTCTCTGCCAGTATGTACGGACATTATTTTTAGTAGCGGCTCCCGAAGCACACCTTCGCAGAAATATTGAACCTTTGAAATGGTAATAAAATGCTAAGTTACGACAATCGCACGGCAGCTCCTTTCAGCACCTTGAACACTTTATGAAATCATAATAACTGTGATAGTGGCAATAACAAGAAATTCACCTTTTCTTCTTTTCCAATCAACATTCATTGATTATTTTAGGAGCCAGTTCCTACCCGTTTGATTCCTTTATTTTCCCCCTTTTCCAAGGTAGCTGCACTAATAAGAACTGACGTTGCGGATTGGGTGCATTAATATTAATGTATTGAGATTTTCAAAATAAAAAGCAATCCACTGCCAAAACTTACTTACCCAATTTTTGCGAAAACATTTGATTGTTTTGTACATGTATAAATTTTTTTTAAATATAGAAAGTTTGTAGGGAAATGAATGGGCGAAAAAAAAAACTACCGTGTCCTTTAGGAAGGTTTAATCCCATCAAAAATTTTGGGCGTACCTCTCCTTTCCTACATTTGATGTTAGAGTTTCAACACAATTTTCTTTGTGCTCATTTACTACTAATCACGTTTTACCACATGAAAGACGAGAGAGAGACCACGAATTATAAGGTAGCTAATATGCACACGATTTAATATTATTCCTCCTATTTTAATAGGCACAATCAAACCCATCACGAAGTGATGAGACAGAAGGAGAGGGGATGCGTGGTCGGAGTGCGAGAGAGAGAATGAGATGGTTGGAAGAGAGAGAGAAATAGTGAGACAAAGAGACACAGAGAAAGAGGAAAAAAGAGAGAGAGGGAGAGAAAGAGAAAGAGGAAAGAGAGAGAAAGATAAAGAGGAAAGAGAGAGAAAAAGAAAGAGGAAAGAGAGAGAAAGAGAAAGAGGAAAGAGAGAGAAAAAGAAAGAGGAAAGAGAGAGAAAGAGAGAGAGAAAGATAGGAAAAAAGAGAGATAGAAAAAAAGAGAGAAAGATAGGAAAAAATATAGAGAAAGAGGGAAAACAAGAAAGAGAAAGAAGGGAAAAAAGAGAGAGAAAGTAAGAGAGAAAGGGAGAGATAAAGGGGGAAATAAAGAGAAAAAGAGATAAAGAGAGAAAGTAAGAGAAAGAGGGAGAAAAAGAAAAAAAAAGAGAG
Organism: Disparrhopalites patrizii; assembly: GCA_034698585.1. NCBI lineage: Eukaryota > Metazoa > Arthropoda > Collembola > Symphypleona > Sminthuridae > Disparrhopalites > Disparrhopalites patrizii. The sequence continues at coordinate 5,174 of JAQGBT010004907.1, forward strand.
ATAAAGAGAGAAAGTAAGAGAAAGGGGGAGAAAAAGAAAGAAAAAGAGAGACGAAGCTTCAAGAGAGCTCCGACGTTGGTGAAGAGAGAATAGAGAGATTTTCGCAGAGTAAAAAACTAAAAAGATGCATTATGGAAAGAGATAAATGGAGAGCAAAGAAAAAAGGAGAATCCAGGCAGAAAATTTGGGGGGAAATGGAGGAGAAGGGCAAAATAAGGAAAGACAAACAAAGAGACATAGACAGAGGATAAGAAAGGATTGTGGAAGCCGCGTGTATTAGAGCTATAAGGAGTAAATAATGACGTGAAGAGGAAGTAGCGCACAGTCGCGGCTACTGCAGTGGAATGAAAAATTGAAATACAAAATAAAAAAGTTGTGAAAATAATAGAAAGTATCACGATTTTTGTGTGAGTAAATCATCACTAATAACTATCCTTCCCCTCAAACTAAATGTATACACAATGGTACCTCTACCATACCTGTACAACGAAGGGAAAAAAATGAACTTCGGTAATTGTCTACCGCTGATTGTCTGAAAAATTGTCTACCGCATCTAACCATGCAAAGTTGAATTAGCTTGAGAGATTTTGCACCAAACTTGGAGTTTTACCTTCTGTTGGAAGTACACACATTTCTAGTACTAAATGGATTTTCAAATGTATGCATATCTGTCGACCGTTAATTGTTAGACGAACAGTTCACCAATTTTCTTTCTCAAACTGTATTTTCTCCTAATTGTTACAAGAATTTCGTGGATGGTTTAATATAAAAATGATCCGGCTTTCTACCAATGAGTCAATAATACTTGTTGCTTTAATTTATAATGCAAATATTGGACCTAGAAAAAAAAAATTGGGGATTTTTCCGAGGGTGAAGGATGGAAAGGCAAAAACATTTGTATGAATGAAAGGGCATATTTGTTATTAATAATTGTTTTACCATTTCTTTTTTGTAAGTGGAAGATTTTATTGTGAAAAAAAAATTGACCATTTACTCACGCTGAGGATTGAATATTTGTGAATGGGAATAATTTGAAAATCAAACTTCCAAGCTGTGAAAATTCGTTCCTTCTTTGCGTAAATATTTGTACAGCAAACAGAGGACATTGCTACTTGATTATGACCGTAATAAGATAGCATTATTATTTTGCCAATATAACAACCTGTGTACAGACCATTTTTTAAATGAAAAACAAGTCCCTTTTTTTTAAAGGGAGCAATCCACTAATAAAAAAAATCATTCTCCAAAATCCTCCTCCTCCTCCTCCGTGAAAAATAGCTGGAATTTCTCCCCTAAAATAATATTTAGAAGTACTTTTAAAAAAAATATCTCATTTAATAATCCCGTTTCCACACCTGCAGTTGTAATTTGGAAAAAAAGGAAGAATATTACTACAATATAGAATATAGTGTAATATGAATTAAGAAAAAAGCCACATGCCACAAGTTCCTCCCGAGGAGTCCGTGGTTGAATGAGGGGTAGTAAAAAAAAATAATGGCATTATAATTTCCATTCAAAACAATAATACAAGAAGGAATTCAGACAAATTCCACAGTGAAAGATTCATTATTCCTTTTTTGTTATTGTTACATGTGCAGTACACTACACATACAACTATATACAGTATAGGCCAGACAAAGCTCTCCACGTTCGAACGCCTGCTGTGTATCTCCATCTGAACGCAGGGAGATGCGAAGTACCTCCTTTCAAAGCCCACAAATTGTACAGTTCATGTAGGCTTTAAATTATGGTTGTCTGCTAATCCGATCAGTAGTTACGTCGAGTTAAAATTAAACATAATTTTCCATATTTAAATGGTCGATACCGCGTAAAAAATTCATTTAACTTCACCCACATTTTCGATTCTAGGATCGCCGTTTATGGGCCTAAAAATGATCAGTCACAGTAACAATAATGCCTATTAATGATGCATTACATCAAAACCAACTAATTTTAAGTAATTAATCATTTACAACAAAAAACTTTTATTTACACTGACTCTTCGTAGTTTTTCGCCAGGGATTCAGGAAGTCGAGTTATGAACAAACTTGCTGTATTTCCATTTCTTGTGCTTAAAATTCTGGCCCTCGGAAATTAACCGAGTTAACAAGTTAGTAATGTAAGCAAGCAGAAATGAATAAGGGCCCAAACAAACATATTCGACATCATTTGCTATTTTATTGTTGGTCATGATAAAATTTTCGGTTCAAGTACAAGCGGAATACGAATGGGAAGAAAGCCACCACCCGAAATATAACCACGCACACGGCGAGCAAGTTGAGGAAAGTGCACCAAAAGCAGCCCTCCTACATTTCAAAAATTGGAATGGGAAATATAAAAATATGTCGTGACTGCTCTGGATAGTAGCAATAATTATATCAAATGAAGCCAAAAATAGTTTTATAATAATATTTATATTTGTCAGTAACAACTGGAATTGTAATTACAATTGTAACTTGTAACTGTAACAAAGTTATAATTGTAACTGTAATTATCCATATCTATGTATGTATATACCTTGTCATAATTGTAAAAGTCGAGAACGTTCTCGCCATTGTAGAAATGAACCACAGAGTCAAAAATGGGAACGACTGGGGGATTGTCCTCTCCCACAAATGTTGATAGCATTAAATTTTCCATTATTTGATACTGGAAGGAGATGTTGTGAAGGAATCCCACTGCTTGCAAGGAGGTTCTAGCAAAAAAAAAAAAGTATCCCAGTGTCAAACATTCTGTATCCACCAAAATATTTAGTCCGATATATTCCCTTGAATAATTTTTTTTAGGAATATTAAATTCTCTCCAATTAGGATTTAGAATTAGTACAAAAAAGAACCTACTGGGTGTCAAGTAAAACTCCGCTGTAAAAAACAAAATGAAGTATATCCATGTGAGTTGCCACCAGGGCGGCCACGGCACTTCCGGAGACGGCGGTGAAAGCGTAACCTGATCCGCAATTAGTTAATTCACGTTACAGTGCATGTATAGAAATAATTAACTCAACCATTAGGGTCTCACATAGAAAAAATAGCACTCCGGAGTACAAAGTATTACAGTATCGTTCATTACCCAGCGAACTCCCGACCCACGTTGCCAAGGTGAGGGTGATACAGCCATAAAAGACTTTGGAAGACATAGCAGAGCCCACTCCGACCATTGGGAAGGAAATGAGGACAAAAAGGCAGGGGGAGATGGTGCAGACAGGTAAGTCCACGAGGTTTTTGGCCACGTAATAGCACACTGTACGGTAAGTCCGTCGGTGATTCTCACTCTCCACCACCTTCATACTCAATCCGAATGACTACAATCGGATCAAGTATGATTACCAGTTATTTTTTTTTTTTTTTGCAATTACAAATAAGTAAAATAAAAAGGTAGTTGAGAATTTCAGAAGGTCTATCATCCAAACTTCTTGAGGAGGATACTCACCAAACACATGGAGAGGCAGGAGAAGACGAGGGTAAAAATGACGGATGTGAGGAAAAATGAGACGGTCGTCCTCACCCCGTCGTCATCCCATTGGAGGTCCCAAAATACGAGGCCACACACAACTGCAACAAACTGCCGGAAATTATTTTTGTATTAACTATAGTTAAAATGTAATCTCCAAAATATCATGGGTATACATACGTAGGTATGTATACGCAGTCGTTTATATGATATTTATCTTCTCATACTGTAAGTAGTATATTAATTATTTATTTATTATATTATTTATACATGGAAATAACATACAATTTATATTTAAGAGCAGTGACTCACACATGTTAGTAACAATCTACCAAAAAAAGGGTATGGTGACCGTAATAGCATGAGGATTTCCCGCTTCATTAGCCAATACAGTTGGGCATAAATGCAAGCCCGGTACCGGGAAACGTCTTTAAACAGTTTCCGCTCCATCCGGGCCATGGTCACAGTTTTCCAATGGCGTAAATGTGCGATTCTCTGCATTTCCGGATGTAATCAATTTGTGTAAAACACAGGAATTAAACCCGGCAATTAATTTAAATCAACACACAAATAATTTCAATTAGATAATTATGACCCATGTGGCTATATGTACATACGGAGTATTGTTTGATTGAAGTTGATTGAGAATTCGGACATTAAAATGGGTTTAAATATGCCTCAAAAATCAAAATACGAAGTCCTAATATTCCACTTTCATCTTTTGAAGAAATTTTTTAGTGAGATTGGATTTGTTATGACCAAACCTCCACTTTCCGGTAAGCCTTTGTTTTTTCATAAGCTGTCAGAATCCTTTCATTCCGCTCATTGCAGTCATCCTGTCTTTCCGGGTCATTGACCAGTACGGACAGTAAATAGTTGGCAGGATTGTAGTAGACTGGACAGGAGTAGCCTAATCTATAAAAACAACATGCGAAATTATGGTTTTTTATCATGTTTCTGATCAACTCAATTCCCCTCTCCAATGAAGATTTATTTTTCTTTGGGAAAATTATCTCACCTTGCCCAAAAGTTCAGAGCTTCATCGACCTTGCCTTGAAAGGCCACGCGTCCCTTGGTCATGAAGCAGACTCGATCAAACTGGAGGAAAGCTTCCGTTCCGGGTGCTTTGAAGGTGGAAATAACGATTTTACCCTTGGACGCAAATCGTTTTAGAGCCAAAACCACAGCCAAGGCATGAACATTGTCCAACTCCTTGGCTGGGCTTTCACAAAATATGATGCTGGGATTCGTCACTGCCTGTACAAGAAAGACATTCGTGCGTCGGGAAGCTATTAGCAAAGCATAAATTGCAACATAATTTGAAAGAAATTGCAACAAACCTCTGCAGCAATAGTTAGCAGTACCCTTGCCACTTTGGGAATTCCACCTTGGTTTGGATCACCAATGTATTTGTTTTGATATTTCCATAGCCCAAACTGGGAAAAATACAGTTATTGCAATTATTAATTAATTATTATCAGTTCTGCAAATGTGTAAAAACAATTGTCATGTATACCTATTTAAGAACAGATTTATACCTCTTTTAAGGCTTCATTTACCCTGGAAAGCCTGTATGCACTGGATGATTCGAACTTTGTTCGGAGCATGACATTAAAAATGAGGTGCTCCTTCACCGTCACCCGACTAAAAAATTGTTCCCCCCAATGAATGAATCCGGAAATGTCCTGAACTATCCTTTGATCCACCGGAACTCCATTCATACACCGATCTCCTCCGACATGAATCCGGGAGGAATTGCGAAAGCTTAGTATGTTGAGAAGTGTAGATTTTCCTGCGAATAATTATTGCACAGACTCATTCAAAAATGTAATAGGAAATGTACAAGTACAATACGCTAAAAAATGAAGCATACCTACTCCTCCGCCGCCTAAAACGGCGAATAATTCACCCGCGTACGCCACACCGGAAACTAAAGATAATTACAGAGCAAGCCCATTGTTTATTAAATGCCACCTCGTCTACATGAATATGTATGCTTGTATTACTTCGGTTCTACTCCTTTGCGGGCATTTTGACAGTGCACATGCCTGGGTTAAGAGTTCTTTCCATTTTAGGCTCCATGTCAATGATCTCGCGCCACAAATTCCTCAATCTAAATAAGGGCGCACTGGCCGTGGCAGTGATCTTGCTCCAGGTGTAAGTCAAATTCTCCGTATAAAAAGTCATTTGTTCCTCCAGAGTCATGTCATTCTCCAGCAATCCTTCACATTTCTTGATTCGGTTCGCAACGGAAATGATCCTCGTGGAAGAGCATCGTTTCAAGGCCGATGACGTCAACACCACGGAAGTCTCCGATGCACCCACATCTCCAGGGATCCCCAGAACTTTGGTGGCTTCCCCGATTTCCCTGCTATTGTTATTGGAAAGGACAAATCCATCCTGGGAATTGGGGCCTAGGGACAATGACCTTGGTCGACTTGCAAAATTTTGGTTCACGTCCCCCGATTTACTTCTTGGACTCCGGGTCAATGACCTTGATCTTGACCTGCTCTGACTTGTTTCATTCCCGGCGTTCCCGTTTACAGTCGGGGCTTCTTCGTCTCCGTAGCTGGTACCCTGAGACTTTTCTTCTCTCCTGTTCTCCACAATTACCAACGGTCGCTTCCGCTTACCTTCCATTTCGGATTTCTCTGTGAGTAATTTTACTTTCGTAATTGATCATTTTAATGGTGGTGGTAGTTGTTGCTGGTATTACTGGTATTTTATATACATATTTATCTTCCCATAGTATAATCTATGTACATACATATGTATATTTATATTATTTATACATATTATTATTATTAATACATACATATGTAAATGTATAATATGAAAACACAGATGTTTGTACGTATAATAATAATGTAAAAAAAACATATTATAAATGTCTGAAAAATAATAATAATTTGCCAATCGTCTCTATCCCAATCCAAAGTTGTAGCTTAGACCTTAGACGATGGTAGTATTTCGCACCCTTAGTAAATAGTGTATACCTACTACATTATATAATAATGTACATCATATAAAAAATGATAATACATATTATGTATTTTTAAGCAGGTATTATGTATATCAACCCTATTTCAAGTCGTATTTACCGGGTATATCTATTTGCTGGGTGACTGGCTATAAATTATGGTTTATGTGGTTTATGTTTATGATGATGTAGAGAAATTACATTTATTCATTTATTGTATTCACAAATTTTGCTGGTAATATAATATACAGAGGTATTATATATATTATACATAATATATATATATATATATATTGTATACATGTATAATTAGTACAATGCATGAAAATTAGATCACAATAATTTATAAGTAACGGCACTAAGACTAAACGACGATTAAATGTCATTCAATTGATTCAATGCTATATATATAGAATAATTACCTAACACATAACGAGTGCATTATATCAATACAATGATCTTCATTTCGAACAAGAACATACATATTGGGGACTTTAATCATCTCTCTAGCTTCCGCATGGCCATCATAAATATAATCCCACAAATAAAAGCCACCGCATAGCCTATAACAATTACGCCCCATTTAACGGCATCGTAATTTGCCTTGGATTTCACCCTTTCGTGGTACATCATATCGGCGTCCTTCCCATTAATGTCGAAATCCTTTGGGATTCATGCATGAAGGAAAAGCAATTACAAGAATGCATTGTTAGAGATTATTTACTTGTTTACTTTTACATATAATACGCATGTATACGTATATTAATACTATTTATTTACCTCCTCCTGCCATAAGATGGGAAGGAAAAGACTGGGATTGTCTGAATACTTGGAAAAGTCGAGATCTTTGAATTGAGGCAGTTGGGGGAAATTTTGGAGTTCTACATTATATTGCATTCGATTCCGTTTACAAAGCACTTTACCCGATTGCTATGAACAGGGAAAATCAATATCAGACTTTGAAGGTATATTTGTAAGAAATTGCATGGGCAATTTTAATTCTAGAAATTATTACCGGCTCCACCTCCATGAACGTTTCGTGTTGTTCCGGCACAGGAAAATCCATAGAGATATCTTGGAAGAGGTCAATATCTCCGTGGAGGAAATGCGGGTTAGAAAAGACGATGGGGGCACCTGAAAAGTCATTTTATTGTCAATCTCCTCTACATTGTATTATCTCCATTTGAAAGGATCCTCCTCAATCTCACCAAATTTGCATGGGAAGGCCCTCATCAAGCCCGAGTGTTTCGTACTCGTCAATTTCGGACTTTGTCTCCGATCAAAGCATTTGTTGTAGTTCAAGGTCGTGCTAAAAGTCTCATTAGACCGGATGAACTTCAAGGCAGGGACATCCCTGTAGGTGAGCTCGGAGTGAAACACGAATGAGAAGGAGCGGCAGAATTGAGGGGAAAAGTCCCTCAGAATCGTCCCTTTCTTAATGAATGGTTGGTAGAGGAAACCATCCGTGGCATTAATTTGGTTACAAGGGCTTTTTCCAGTCGTGCTGGGCGCTCCGGTGTCATTCCACCAACTCAACTCCTTTTGACCTTTCCAAGTGAGGATTTGACCCACATACTTCACGTGGTCATCTCCAGTCTTGACTACAAACTCCTCCGTCTCACTCCCATTTAGCTTTATTGAGTCCAAAAGGAAAGAAGAAGGTCATTTCGGAGGATCCAGCTCTTACATAGTAGAAATACTGTTTTGACCATTGTCGGTCCAATAATTAAATAATAAAGGATAGTGAACCAACACCTCTAAAGAAGCCAAAGCGAAGGTCGTGGATGGACTCGGAGAAAGTTACTGGCATGACCGAGTAATGAGGAGGGAGCTTCCAGCCTTCAAACAGAAGTTCCCGGAGGCTCACATTCCCTTTCACAATACTTTCTCCAGACTCGACGAGGGAGGCAATTAGCAGCTTCAATTTGGTGAAGTTAAACTCCGTCTGTGTATCGTAGCCCACGTGTGCAAGGGACTGCTCTTGTACAAGAATCAATTTTTCAGGTCACAAAATATTGAAGTAACCAGGGAATTTGTCCATAATTAATTCAAAGAGCCATCAATAATTCTTACGATGAAAGGGACGTTCAAAATATTGAAATGGTCATTTTCGGATCCCGCCGAGCTTTCCTTATTAAAATAGAATAGCCTTGTCTCTTTGTAGGTTGCCGTGTAATTGTCCCGTCTCAAAACCGTTTTAATCCTTTTCTCGCTGAAAATAATCCCAATCACATGTTCCGTCATCACGACCTCCATTTACTTATGATTTGAGTTTACGGATGACACTAAAAAAAATTTTACTCGTAAACGTAGGGACCATGCTCGGTGAATTTGAGCTTTTTACCCTCCAGAAGATGGTGTGTATTGGTGACATTAAATACATAAAACTTCAGTTGAACCGATCCATTTGCATTTTTCCATTTGGCCAGGGCCTCAGGATTGGAAAGTTTGATTTTCTTTAAGAAATAACACACGTTACATTGTTACAAATGTGTCAAATGTCTTGTCATATTTTCACAATCACCAGTGTTAGATTTTGCCGTAAGGCTATACATTTGCGTTGGCAGGATTTCATGACAATTACCTCCTGAATGTCTTTAGCCAATATCCGTGGCAGAATCACCCAGCCTATGATTGATATGGTGACCACCATGGTGGCTCCCACGAGCACTCCGACGGCGGAAACAGTTATCAGCTTGGACATGTCTGACCTCCACGTGGGCTGATAAAATAAGGCTGAAGGAATAACCGAATCACATCACTTGACGAGCCTCGTCAAGTATGTTTTTTATTGCCTCATTTTTAACAGCTAAGGTGTGTCTCCAAGCAAATAACTAAAGGTAGCCACTTTTGGGGCTAATTCTGAATTTGCTGAATAATAATAGTCCTATTAATTTTAGTAATTTAGATTATCCGTAATATTGGTTGGTAACATACATATTATTACTATCTAGAATGACTATCGAAAATGGCTACCACAAATCACAAATGAAACAATTAAATTTTCATGCTTGTACGCAAATACGTATTTCTATAGTCTAAACTCGAACGCGGCTGATATAGTGATATGGATAATTATGCTTATATGGATTTTGTGGCTATAGTTATCAAAATATGATAAATGATAACTAAAAGTGAACGTACAATATGCAATTATGCAATGATCAAATGACCGCTGCATTGCGATATTGCGAATTGCAACCGCATTTAATTATACGTGTGCTAACTATACAATACGTCTATACGTAGTACAGTACTACATTATAACAATATAGTTTAATATTAAGTTTAATTTAATTATTAGCTATCGTAGCTACAGCCCATTTACATTTCCCATTCCCATTGTATCAAATATTTTTTTGAAACATTTAACTGTGATAGAGCAGGGGTAAACATTAAATTAATATTATTTGAACGAAACGGACCCAGACTTTAAAGCTCTTTGCAAGAGCATTTTGGACAAAATCGGCAATAGTTTAATTCCGGTTATTAATTTATTCCAGAAATGTGGCGAAAATTCCTAGCAAGAAATCTGTGATAATTCTGATGAAATTACAGCACAGTACAACGCTTGCCCATAAAATACCACAGTAGATTAGACACATATTTTATGCATTGTTTTTTATTATAATACGTACGCACGTAAAAAGCTTCTCGGCACGTCGTCAAGTCGTGAGAGGGGTGAAAATATTTGGGAGGAACATGCACATTTTCGTATCATAAACAGTAGTACACTATACAACATACATATATATGTATATGTATAGGAATGAGCAGCATAGAAGCCACGTAGGAATAGGAAGCAGAGAAGGAAGACGCTCCACACAAAAGAGTAAGCAT
>JAQGBT010004908.1:0-15443 GCA_034698585.1 Disparrhopalites patrizii
TCCTGGAACATGAACGTTGCGTAAAAGAATCCTTACAAGAGCAACTATCTATGACTACGGGCATATTCTGAAAAGTCAAATTGTCGCAAGCTTTCCTTGTCGCAAGCTTTCCTTAATACCGTTTTAAGCGTAAAACCTGTTTTTGTTCTCCCAACCGTGCAAAATGTGACGAGCGTGCTTTCTGAATACAATTTTATTGTAGATACCCCAAAATAAACGAAATTTGGATGAAATACAGTCAATTCTCTCTATAACGGTTCAGCAAAAAGCAGCCAGAAAAATCGTTATAACGAATAACCGCTATAATTAATACCATTAAAAAACGGTTTTAATGGCGGAGGAATCGAAATTACCGAAAAACAGGCATAGCGTGTGATGGCGTGGCCTAAAAACAGTTATAGCAAAAAGTAATGTATGGGAATGGGGGGATTGATAAATTTGAAAAAACCGGTATAGCGTGTGAGGGCGTGGCCTAAAGCCGTTATAGCAAAAAAGAATTAATGGCAGGGATTCAGAAATTAGAAAAAACCGTTATATATAGCAGAAGATATTTATTGGTCGGGATTTCCGAGCTTCCCCGGTATAACGAAAAAACCGTTATAGAGGAAGATTTTCGCTTTGAAATAGCATAGGGCGGGCTTGTGAACACGGTTATAGTGCGAAAACCGTTATATGGTGGTTCGTTATAGAGAGAATTGCCTGTATAGTTATGGCAATTTTGCATGCTAGCTCCCAAAATGAGAATTTCGAGTTAAATTGATGCACAATTCAGCGTTTACCGGTCAAACTAAATTTATCGAACCAACTGTAGCGTCAAATTGTTTGCTGTTTTCTTAGAAAATACGTTGTTTTTATTTTGCAAGCTTTAGGCGGCTTTTATGTATAACGTAACAAGAACGTTATATTGACATGTATATATATACCTAAGGTATATAGGCGGCCACATATCACTCAAATGTAATACGGAAATTCTGAGTCGGATCCAAGTTGAGTTTCTCGAGCAAAATCTCGTCGGAATGCACCCGTTGGAACGTCGTGACACTTGTTGTGCTCACACCAGTGTGGATCGTAGCCTTGCTGAAGTTCTTGGATGCACCCAAGATCCGGATGGTATTTAGCTTCAAGCTCTTCATACGGGGATAGCCATTGTGCTCCACCTCACTGGTCAAAGTGCCGTCGGCGTAGGTGTGCTTTACGAGGTAGTAGCGCCCGCTCTCGATGGGATTGTCAATTTCACCATCGTCATTATACATACGACCCACGGACTCATTGCTATCATCCAGAGCCACTACCAAGCCGATGGGATTCTTGCGGGACAATTCTGTATTCACCGCCGGCTCCTGAGTCGGCAAAATGTTTCCTCCTCGGAGATGAAGGGGAATGATGTCCAAGGGCGCGGGGACGTTGATGCTAATTCCTCGGGCTTGCACTTCCGTTCCTTCCCGCAGGTTGAACCAACGGGCGTTGGGGAAATAGATGTCACGGCTCGTTTGGTTCTCGTACACGACGGGGGACACCATGAAGCCTGCAAAAGAATCACAATTATTGGTATATTTTTAAACCAATCGCATTTACCTGCACGCCAATAGTTAAGGTCGACTTAATGGCAAATTATAAAAAGGACATCATAGCGCGTCATCTATATTTTTTTTTACCGTTTATAAAAAACTAATATTCAATAGCCCAAAATTTCTTGTTTTAAAATATGGTTTATATTGGTTACTTGTTGCGCCACATATAATTGTGAATAAATATCAGCACGTAAAATAAAATATATAGAAAATTGTATGAAATAAATATCAGCGCATGAAATAAAATATAAAAAATTGTAGAAAATATAAAATACACTTCAGTGAAAAAATAATTTTTTGGGCCACGTACAATGTACGCAAAAACAATTTTGTTGCAAATTTGTTGCATCTGTGTGCGCTTCAACTCAATGTTATTTTGCTACAATAAAGTAGTTTGACAACAAAGTACAGTTACAAAAAGGATTTGTGTTTCGAAGCTTCTGATGTCAATAACGTATATATGTTAAATGTCATGGTACGACTGTAAATGAAGAAACTCCTGAAAGAACTTACCAGTTCCCAACATGAATTGAGTGTCCATGGTAATGGCAACCTGGTCTGTTGGGAATTCATGCCAGAGGGCACGGGCAACGGTGGAGCCAGTGGTGTAATGGTAGTAGTACATGGTGTAGTAGTAGGGCAAGTATGTGTAGCGAATTTCCAGAGCCTTTCTCGTGGATTCGGCTACTTCCGGGCCAAAATAAGCTGGATCTTGATCCTACAAGTATGCAAATTTACGTATATACGGTATATCCCATTACAAATACTGGTACACCAAAACTATGGCGCCATGTATAGAATCACAAACGTTATATATTCAAAATTTTGTTACCTGTTTGCCATAAGCATTGTGGGATCTGTAATGAAAATCAAATTGACGTTGGATTAAATTCTTATTCTAACCTCCGTTTCATCAAGGCACAAGTCTATAGATTTTGATATGTGAATGTACAAATGATCGTACCGTGAGAAGGGATAGAATGCTCCCAATTGCAACCAGCGCTGGCACATCTGTTTCTCCGCGTCCAGTTGATGACCGCAAATGTCGGGGCCAACAAAGGGCATTCCCCATTGATTGAATTGGAGCATCCCAATGATGGACATGCGGATGTTGTACCAGTCGGACCAATTGTCACCAAGCCAGTGAGAGGCCAATCGACCGGTACCGAGGAAGCTGGAACGAGTAAGGATGTACGGGCGTTTGCCGGGGCGAGCCGCACGAAGTCCTCTAAGGATAGAAAATGCCAACCAAAATAAAAATTTGCGCCTGGCGTTCTCGCAGTGAGCATTATTATTATGTGTATGTTATAAAATATAAAAATGCTATTCTAAAATTTCGTACTTGAGAGTCGGCTCTGCTTCAAAGTGGGCGTAGAGAGAATGCGTGTTATAATGGATGTCGAGGCTGTCTGGGCAGTCCATGCACAACGTCAATCTGGTTAAGTAGCCGTCCCGAATTTCTAGAAACGGTGAATGCCAACGTAAAAAATATTTTCCGAAAAAGCACACTTTATTTATTTCTTGAATCGTAATTTAGCTGGTATTTACTTGGAACGTAAGGAGGATTGTTGTATTTGTTTTCTTGGCATCCTTTGACACTATCACCGTCGTCAAAGTTAATAGGCTCGTTCATATCCTGAAAAATTTGTTCGCATTTGAGAATTTGCTGTCATTTCATTCTTTGAAAAATTTGCATTGGACATAAAAAAATAACGTAAAATGGGATATGGAGGTTGCCGGTAAATAAATCTGTGGTATGTTAAAATTTCGTATTTAAAACTCACAATCCACAAAGCGTCAAATTCGAGTTCTTTATGAAATTCCTTGATGAGATAGGTCCACCAATCATGCGTGGAATTCTTGGTCCAATCGGGGAAATACACGTTGCTGCTCGGCCACACGCGCCCTTCGAAATAGGAGCCATCGGCGTTCTTGATCCAGACGTCCAATTCATTGCCCAAGTCCTGGGGCGGGTAGGTGCCCACTGGCTCATGGATGGCAATGGCGGGGTCCTGTATATGGATACAAATTTTTTGATTAAATTTCCTTATGCTTGTTGAATAACTGTGTTAACATTTAAACGACCATTATAGTCTATTCCAATAATATAAAACATTTTTATATAGCTTACCAAAATTGTCATAAATTTCACTCCCTTAGCTTTCAGTTCTTGAACGTATTCCGCAAGCCCTGCAAATCTGTCGGGACTGACGGTGAAATCCTTGTTGTCGTCCATGATGTCAATGTCTCCGTATTGTACGTCCTACACACATCAAATAGCGCATGTTCACTTATGATATTACATGTTTTCTTTCTACATTAAAAATTTAACAAAAAAATGTAACATTAAAATTAAAAATTTGCATTACAAATTTAACATGAAAAATTTAACATTACAAATGTATCATCAAAAAGTTAAACTTAAAAATTTAGCACTAAAAATAACATTACATATTTAGCGTTAAAAATTTAGCACTAAAAATTTAACATTATATATTTAGCGTTAAAAATTTATCATTAAAACGTTAACCAGAAATTTAGCACTAAAATTTTAACATTAAAAATTTAGCGTTAAACATTTAGCATTAACAATTTAGCGTTAAAAATTTAACATTAAAAATTTAACACTTAAAATTTAGCATTAAAAACACTTTGGCCAGCATAATATACTAAACGCTTGCAAAAATAACTTACATGAGGAATGTTGTAAAAGGCCGTTCGATTCACCACTTCCTTCATGTTCTCAATGGTATTGTAGCCGTATCGGCAGAGATGGAAGCCCATGGCCCAATATGGTGGAATAGCCGCTCGGCCTACAGCCTGGCGAAGTACACCAAAAGTTTGATTCAAATATTTGCCACTACTTTCTTGACGTATCGCGCCAGATTTCTTATATATAGCAAAAAGTATGTATATGTATATTATTGTAAATTTAAAGCGCCCAAATTTACCTCGGTGTACTGTTCAACGGTATTTTCGGGCGTAGGTCCGAGGAAGATATACAAGTCCAGAATTCCTCCGATGGTCCGGTATAAAACCCCAGGAGAAGGCAACATGACAAAATCTGTGGGGGGGGATAGCATTTGAATTAAAATTTGAATGCACGAGTGCTTGCAAATTTCTGCCGTTGTATACAGATTTTAATGCCAAAAACGTTCAATTTCTAGTTTTCTTTGTAATCAGAAAATTTTGATATTTTGAGCTATATGTACGTACGCCAGTTTTTGTTATTACAAAATTTTTAATATGAACTATTCTAAATCTTATAATCTATAGAATCAAGTTTGACAGGACAAATTTGGTTATAGAAAAATGTGTACCCACCTTGAGCGTTGGTGTTTAGCCAAGCAATGGAATGGGCGTTTCCGTCGTTCTCCAAAACGGTGTAATGTGGCTATAATAAAATCATTATTATCAATAAAATAAACCTATGCTTTTTAAATATTTCAGGAAGTAAAAATTTAGAAGCTGTCCGCAGGAATATACATTATGTACATATGTTGTATATTTATGCTCAATTTGAAATTAAAATGTCAAGAATTCCGTGATATTTTTACAAAGAGCCAGGTAAATCAAGCTTACGTGCATTCCATAGGAGTTGGCATTGCCCTGAAATAGGAAAACGACAAATTTTTAGTTATCACCGATACATATAGATACCTTGTGTATAATAACCACAAATTTGTAATAATAATAAAATTTTGTTGCTTCCGAATAAAAATTGAATTGCATATAGTAATGATAGCAACTGGAAAAAATTACATTAGGCGCGTGATCCCTGGTGAAAAGTGGCCAGACGGGGAATCCATCAAATCTATGCTTGAACGTCGGCTGCTCGTTCTCACCGATGCCATACAAATTTTCAGAGGGGACCTTGGTGGAAATTTGGAGGAACTGATCCGAGAAGGTGAGACCGCCCAAGGACGTGTCAAAGATGACTGTGCCCGTGGAGCGACGGATGACCTTGAAGGAGAAGACGGGATCATTTGAGAATTCCATGTCATATAGACGGTTGCCGGTGCTGGGTGCAGCGGGGAATATCGGGATTGGCACTTCCCAGCGTGGAGTTCCATCGGTGAACTGCAATAAACAGAGGAAAAAATTTAATTTGTGTAAAAGAAAATTTTTTATAAACATAAAACATTCAAGGTAATTTGCCCAACAATTGAGGAATATTTATCTATAAAAGTAAACAAGTTTTGCCCAGAAAAGTAAAAAAAATGTTGCCCCAATACGAAGAATATTTGCCCGACATATTAAAAACAATTTGCCCAAAAAGTAAATAAATTTTTCCCAAAAATGTTGTCCAAAAAGTAAACAAATTTTTCCCAAAACGTAAATACATTTTGCCAAAAAAGTAAATAAATGCCCAAAAAGTAAATACATTTTGCCCAAAAAGTAAATAATTTTGCCTGAAAAGTAAATAATTTTGCCTGAAAAGTAAATAAATTTTGCCCGAAAAGTAAATAAAATTTGCCCAAAAAGTAAATAAATTTTTCCCAAAAAGTAAATAATTTTGCCCGAAAAGTAAATAAATGTTGCCGAAAAAGTAAATAAATTTTGCTCAAAAACGAAGAATATTTGCACGAGCAACTTACCTTAAGATGAAGCCGGTAATCACCCTGATAGATAGCTTGCAACGTAATCGTCTCCGAGTCACTTCCAAAGAGAGAGATATTGCTGGCCTTCTTCAAATGCACCCTGTGGACCACACAAAAATGTTAAAGCCCAATTGAAATTCTAACAATAATACCAACTACGTTAAGCGATTTGGAACTACAAATATCGTTAGAAATTTTTAAAAATGGTACTAACGTCCAGCCATGGCCAGTGTCTTCAGGCTCGCCTTCCATGCGGTATCCATAATGCTTGGGAAGATAGCAATGAGGAGCGTTTGGCTCGTCCGTGGGACAATAAATGCACCCCAAACCCTCGCATTCTCCTCTGGTGTCGTCGGATTTAAATGGCCCGGGATGACAGTCAATTCTCTCCTCCTTGGGGGCGCATTCTTGGGCAAAGCCTGGAAATTTTAAAAATGTAATTTAATTTTTATTTTTGTAATTTTCTACCACTAAACGTCTTTGCCATATTTTTCAAATTTCAGCACGGTATTTTAACACAAAAAAAAAGAAAAATTTTCAAAATAAAATAATTAAATTAGTAAACGTACCCAAGGCAAGGACGGAGGCAATACAAAACAAGGTGAAGAGCAGTTTCATTTTTGACACTGATAGATAGCATTAATTTTCGGGCCGGTTTTATACTCCTGGATCAAGTGTCACTTGAAAAAATTGTTGTCAACAAGAACTGATGTCCAAGTGTCCATGCAAATTTATTGGGAAGCTCTTTGCCCAACGAAAATTGACATGTGTCCGATGACTGATAGCTTTCCATATCTTTCTCGGAGTACTTGTCTCTTCCTGAGTAGCATTCCTTTCCATTTATCTGCTTACATAATAAGGTTTCCACGTGCAAATTATTTTTAACCGTATAGTTACTGTAAATCATTAGCACGATTGATTATAGGTACAACGTTGAAGTGGGCAACAGTATGTATATACAGTACAGTCTCTTCATAACAGCACCCCTTATAACAGCATGTTCTCCATAACGTCATAGAATGCACAGCACCTTGTACATAGAATACATAATAATTATGTTCTCTATAATAGCATTCCTTTTATAACAGCAAAATTTTGGGTTCCCTTGGATGCTGTTATAGAGAGACTCAACTGTAGATGTATTTCTGTGTATATTGATATACAAATTCCGAAACCATTAAACACACGAGGAGGCTGTGATTCGGACAAATTTGCTCGAGTTCACTAAATGTTTAGGGCAAGATTTGACGTTTGTGATTGATGAATTCCATCCTTTTTTAATAACGCTGGTACAATTGCCCTTTCATTATGTGCAATTGGTGCTCCTCACAAGTCAATTATATGGGCTTCAGTTGAAGATGATCATGTACAAGTACCGTGTCAACTTTCATGTACAGCATTGCGTGTAGATTCAAAATGCTGTTGAATTGTACATGAATTTAACACTACGGTTTCGTGTCAATAAGTTGGTTGAATAAGGTAAACTAATTTTAACTTGAATAAATATAGTTTACTAAAAACTAAAAACTAAGGTTTTATTGATTGAATTCAATATGAGCATAAACTTGTACATACATGAAAATGCATGTATGTTCAAATGAATACTAAATTTGAATCTTCCTGTGTAATAAACATTGTAAGGTGTGTAAAAAGCAAAAATATACAAAACAAATTCAATATATCCTAACAAATACAGTAGAGTCTGCATATAACGACTCTTAAGGGAAGGGCAAAAAATGCTACAGGGAAAAGTTGGTATATAGAATATTGAATATGCACCTTACATGCACGAAGGGCTGGAAAAATAATTTTGTTACAGAGAAATGCTGTTATAAGGAGACTTGTTATAGAGAGACTCCACTGTAACGTTTACTTGTTGGTTAATCCTGAGCTGAACGAAAATTTTTTCACACATTGACCATATCATGTGATGATCCAATGTGACCTTATCATTATAGTTACAGATGATCACTTCGTGAATTAGCGTTCGCTGGAGATTGTCCGATACGTTTCTTCACCGACGATATGTACACATTCGCGAATTTTATTTTCATTTCTGATTATTTGTTTTGCATTTGTTTGTACTCCCAGCAATATTAAATTTATTGTTCCGTACAACTTTTGGTCAATTGCATATGTGCCTTTCGGAGACATTCCGCATACGTCGAAGTCTAAAAATGGAGTGGTTCCTAAATTTCACGATAACCTCCGGTAAATTTCTCATGCTAATCCCGACAAAACCAGCCGTTCTTAAAATTTGGAATGGATACACTTTCCACATAAATTTTTCTAAAGCCTTTCAAATGGCAATGGCGCTGGCAACAATAGTCTTGGCCGTCTACCTAGCTTGGATAGAGCGACCAGACGTCCTTCATTCCAACAGGCTCTCTAAATGGATGGAGTTCTTCTTCCTCGAAGCACCTCAGCTCTTCACGGACATCCTCATCAAGATAGCCGTCATTTTCCAATGTGACCAAATTTGGACAGCCACAGAATTTCTGCGAGGAAAAAAATCTCCTGGTCAACGCTTGAACCAACGGAAAAGGATTTACTTGATTATGGCTACTTTTATAATAATTGTCACATGTTCTATCTGGATGTACGAAACGCTAAATGTCGCCATGGACATTGCCTCTGGTGGAAGCAATCCATGGTACGTTGAGCCACCATTGATCATTTTGGATTCATTCACACGATTTAGCACCATGTACGCATATGGATTTATCATCTTCGTTGGGCTGAGCCTACTGCAGCACGTGGAAGCGTGGTTCGATCAGTTTCAAGCTGAAATTTGTAACGATGCACTGGGAAATGGCGGAGATGTGAAAATGAAAAGCGGCGAAGACATGAAAATCAAATGCGATTCTTACAATTTTTTGTCCACCAATATTGGCGCAACACGGAAGAACGGCCGTGATTCGTTGCACAAATTTGTGGTCAAATTCAAAGATATTCGGCGGGCGTGTGAGAGCTACAGCAGCGTGGCGGGCTTGTACTTGCTGGGGATTATCTTCCACGACATGTCCGAAATTGTTCGTTCACTTTTGCAAGTATCGAATGCGCAGGGCAAATTTCGCCCAGACAGTCTGCTAATCATTCCGGCCTTTGTCTCTCTCCCACTCGTCGCGTCCTGGGGCGGCTACATTGATTCACGCGTACGTACAAATTTTGAGACCTAAAATTAACTTAAATTCACCTCGCCCGTATGATTCGTTTAAAAGCTCTCGTTGTTTTGTAAAATGAGAGTTTTTCGTATTCTCCACCATAAATATCACAAATACACGAAGTAAATTTAAACAAATTTTTATGGGCCTATTTATATGCAAAATTTGTATACAAATTTATAGATGAGAGAATGTCAGAGGAATCTCCGGGACGTTCTGGCTGATGACTTGTTCTCCAATAGCGAGGTAGTTATACTGCGAATTTGCTCTCACAGCGAATCTCATGAAAATACCTACAGCCGAACCTCTCTATAACGGTTCCCCTTAAATCAGCATATTTTCCCCGTTATAACGAAAAACCGTTGAACTGAAATTTCTATGCTAAAAATTGGAGAGAGTTTTTGGGGGAAGCATTTTCAGCCACCGGTATCGAGAAAAAGCCGTTATGAGAGAGCCCGTTATAGAGAGGTTCGACTGTATATCTAACGAAGCTGAGTGTAGGCTGTTTTAGTTTTCTATTTTATTGTCTAAATATACAGGACAGAAAAGAGTTGAACTAGAATTGCAGCAAAATGTTAGTAAATAGTACATTTGTATTTGCAGCAAAATATGCATACCGTCGGTGAAGAATCACATGCAACCATCTCCACCGAGCTCTAATTTACTAAGTGCTCATCTCAATTTTTCTGCGTGAAGTGAGTAATCCTCTCCAAAAATAAATTAAAACCAAAAAAATTGAATAAATTTTTCAAAATGAAGATTATGAGGAATTTTAACTAGGATTCTATATAATCGTTAATCAATCTACAATGGAGTCTCTATATAACAACTCTGAGGGGAGAACGAAAAATATTGTTACAGGAAAAAGTAATTATATGTATACAATATTAAATATGCACCTTACATGTACGAAGGGCGTAAAAATAATGTTGTCACGGAGAAATGTTGTTACAAAGAGACTTGCTATAGATAGACTTCACTGTATATAAATTATTTTCCCCACTTTTTACCAGGCTTCAGTTCGACCCGCAATTCAAAGTAATTCTACAGATTAATTTTAATTGTGAAATTGCTGGTTTCTAAACACGTTTTTTCTATACACGTTTTTTCTACACACGTTTGGTTCAACAATTTAGTTCGATGTAATTTGGTTGAAAAAATGACATGTACGATGGGACGGAAAATTAGCTAAAAGGTACGTATATAAGCGCAGTGGTTTGTCTAAGGTCCAAGGGTATTTATTTGATTTGCATTCGACTTGATTACTTTATGCTCAGAAGAAGAATGGAAATGATAACTTCGTGATTTAACGCTCGGTGTAGATGGTTACATATTATTTTTCACCAACGGTACAGTCGACTCTCCCTATACCGGCCCTTCGTATAAGAGCATTTACTCCATAACAGCAGTGCTGGATCCCCCTACAGCTGTTGCATGCAAAGTGCACTCCCTGTAACAGCAGTTACTCAATAACAGCAGGGAATTTTCTTCCCTCGGTCACATTCCTCCCACTATAACAGCACTTTCTTCCTATAAGAGCATTAGCGCCTAAGTCAGGTATCCCTTCAACATTAACTAGTTCTCTATAACAGCACAGGAATTCTATACCAGAATAATTTTATTCTTTTCCCACTTAAATGTAAATATTTACGCCAAATTGCGTAAATATTGTTAGAATTTAGAAAATTAATTATTATTCATATTTTTTAACTAATTTCCATTGTACCAGCAGTTCGGTAGAAGAGCACTTTTTCAGGTGCAGATGGGGTATTGTTATAGAGAGAGAGTCGACTGTATGCATAATCCAATGCGCATTACTAGTACTTATAAAAAACTTATTTGATTGTACTTCACCTTACAGTTGTCGAAAATTGAATCCTGGGTCCGAAGTTGGGAATGGAGATTGACCGCCGCAGGCTTTTTCGCCGTCAATGACAAGCTACTGATGGGAGTAAGAATGCCTATATGTTCATAGCTATATAGAGAATGCATGTCAAAATATATTTCTAATTACGGTTGGTATATATGCGTACAGAAAAACTTCGCTATTTATTTCCAGGTAATTACGACGGTGCTGACGTATTTCATTTGCGTGTACCAGCTTCGTAATTCCGGCTATTAATTGCTAATTATTCATCATGCTTATTTAGCAATGACCTTATAAGTTCTAACGTGCACGAATCAGTGATGTGGGCATAAACAGTGAAGTCTCTCTATAGCAAGTCTCTTTATAACAACATTTCTCAGTAACAATATTATTTTTCCAGCCCCTCGTACATATAAGGTACATATTTAATGTTCTATACAATAACTTTTCCCTATAACAATATTTTTTTGCCCTTCCTTCAGAGTTGTTATATAGAGACTCCACTGTAATTGTATTTGTAAAACATTCTCATGGATCAATTGTGCCAGAAGGTACACACTTGTTTTTGTTTCGGTAAAGCATTTCTACATTATCCAGTCATGTAAATTTGTTACAGGTAATGCATCTGTTTAATATTAATGTTTAATACATATTTAATATTAATATATAACAACATTTCCCAGTAACAATATTATTTTCCTTCCCTTCAGTGTTGTTATAGAGAGATTCCACTGTATACATTATACCTATAGATGCAAGGCATTTTAAAGTCCAGCCACCACCCCAACTAATAGCACTTACATCAAATTAGCAAGGCGTTGCCCATTCTGCACGAATACATTGAATGTGCAGTAATTACGCCAAGAATGACACGCAAACCCGAAAAACAAATTCCCTCATGGGACATATATTTATTTCCCCTGACTACATCGTTCGTATCGATTTCAAATGTGTATACATTGGACAATTTTAATTTCTCAGTATTTGCTATGCACTTGTTTTGTACTCACAACAACAAGACAATTTCGTAGGTATTAGAAATTTCCATCAGTTTCCTTTTTGACCCATTCAAAATACACGGGGTTCTAAAAATGGAGCGGCTAGTAAATTTTACGATAACATCGGGTAAATTTCTGATGCTCATCCCGGCAAAACCAATCCTTCTTAAAACTTGGAATGGATACAGTTTCTACATAAATTTTTCTAAAGTTTTCCAAATCGTCCTGGCGCTGGCAACAATAGCCTTGGATGTCTCCCTTTTGTGGATAGAGCGCCCAGATGTCCTTCATTCGAAAAAGCTCTCCAAGTGGATGGAATTCTTCTTCGTCGAAGCCCCGCTGCTCTTCATGGACATCTTCATCAAGACAGCCGTGATTTTTCAAAGTGCCCACATTTTGACGGTCACGCAATTCCTGAAAAGCACGGAGTTACCCAAACAAAGCTTGAACCAGCGGAAATGTATTTACCTCGTTATAGCAGCTTTTATAATTACCAGTACAACCATAAATTTGTTGCAGCAAACGCTGGATTTCGCCATTGGCGTTGCATCTGGCAGCAGCAAACAGTGGTATGTTGACGTATCAATGATCATTTTGGACTCATTCACGCGGTTAAACACTGTTTATGCCTACGGATTCGTCATGTTCGTGGGATTGAGCGTTCTCCAGCACGTCGAAGCGTGGTTCGACCAGCTTCAAGCTGAAATTTGTGATGATGCGCTGAGAAATGGCGGAGATATGCAAATTAAAAGCGGTTCTCAGGATTTAAATTTGCCCACCGATGCTAACGACACACCAAGCAAAACGTGTGGTTCGTTGGTGAAATTTGTGACGCGGTTCAAGGATATTCGACGTGCGTGTGAGAGCTACAGTAGCGTGGCGGGCTTGTACTTGTTGGGCATTATCTTCTTCAATATGTCCCACGTCGTTCGTCAACTCTTGCAGGTTTCCATTGTGCAAGATCAATTTCGCCCACACACTCTGCTTATCCTTTCCTCTTTTGCCTCGCTCCCACTCGTCGCGTCCTGGGGCGGCTACATCAATTCTCGCGTATGTTAAAATTTCTAGCTACAGTGGAGTCTCTGTATATAACAACTCTGAAGGGAATGGCGAAAAATGTTGTTACAGGGAAAAGTTGTTGTATAGAACATTAAATATGCAGATTGTATGTTCAAAGGGCGCAAAAAATAATGTTGTTATATAGAAAAGTTGTTATAAAGATACATGTTCCAACGAGACTCCACTGTACTTTAAAATAAATTTTTACCAATATGAATCTTTCAAATTTCAACGCTCTATCCTTCTCGTTTTTTGTACAAAAATTTCTCTTGTCTTACTCCATAAATTACGAATGGACGAATTACAATTTAGTCAGTTTTTAATTTTGTACATGCTGTATGTTTCCAGGAAGACACAATCAGCTCTTTCGCTTATACAGTCGACTCTGTCCATAACGGTATAGCAAATAGCACCTGTACATTTAACCGTTATAGAGAATAACCGGTATAAGGAATAAGACAAAATCGTTATAGAGAAAAATATTTAATGGCAGATGATTCAAAATTAAAGAAAAACCTGTGTAAGGAGAGAAATAGGCCAAAGGCATGGGCTAGAGAAGAAAATTAAACGGCTGGAGATTCAAAACTAAAGAAAACCCGTTATAGAGAGGGAGACGTATGCGGAGACTTGCTAACCGTATTTTTTTTGCTAATTCCCATATGTTATCAGGTGATTATTTTCACGCGTTTACCATGCTATAATTTTTAAAGGGAAAGGTTTTGAATAAACCGCTTGTCAATTCGAAAAACGATTGTTCTTAGCTTGCCCACGCGCTAGTGCTCGTATGTCCACGACATGCTTGAGAGAAGTTATAAAGGGAAGAGCCGGTTGCGTTTTCCGGAAGCATACGGTATACGTATCGTCGGTGAAGAATCATATGTAACAATCTCCAGCAAACGCTAATTCACGAAGTGATCATCTCCATTCTGCCTCTGTGCATGAAGTAACAAAGTCCATTTATAATCAATATGTAGATGTCCTTGGGCCTTGGACGAACTACCGCGCGTGTACGTTCCTTTTACAGTCGACTCTCCCTTTACCGGCCCTCCCTGAAAGAGCACTTACTCTATGCCTACAGTGCTGAATATCCCCTAGGGCTATACCATGTAAAATGCGCTCTCTACAGGAGCACTCCCTATAACAGCAGTTCTATACATACATAAAAACATTTGCCAGTACAGTCGACTCTCCCTATGCTGGCCCTCCCTATAAGAGCACTTGCTCCATAACAGCAGTGCTGAATCCCTCCTAAAGCTTTACCACGTAAAGTGCGCTCTATAACAGCACTATAACAGCACTTTCTCTCTATAAGAGCATTAGAGCATAAGTCAGGCATCCCTTCAACATTAACTTTTTCTCTATAACAGCACGGGAACACTATACCAGCACAATTTCTTTCTTTTCTCACTAAAATGTAAATATTTACGTCCAATTTTGTAAATATTGTTACAATTTGAAAAATTATCAAAGCTATGCCTGAAAATAATCTTAATTATTTAATTAATATTAATATTTTTTTAACTAATTCTCTATACCAGCAGTTCGTTACAAGATCACTTTTTTTATGCAGATTGGGTGTTGTGATAGAGAGAGTCGACGGTAGCTTTAATTTTCCGTCCGAATGGTCGTTTCGTTTTTTTAACTCAATTACAGTGAATTTTTTCGAACTGTAAAGTGTGTATTGTGTTTTAATTTTGTTATTTGTGTTGGTTTTACACACCTACAATTTTCCTAAAATATGGGGTTTTGTTTTTGTTTTTTGCATGTCATTATACATACGGAGTACAACGTACGATTTTGTTTTGTTCATTAATAACATCGCCACAACTTACTGCACTACGTGTATAGAGGACCGGCAATTCAACAATGGAAATTAGTTTAGTTTTATTGAGATAAATTGTGCTTAGTTTTCTGTTATAATTAATTTGCAATGGCCGTCGGGCTGAAGCCTGTGCTATTCACTATTCTACACAGTAGATGCGACTGTAGTAAAAAAAATTGTATTGGTTGATTAGTGAGTATATATTATTGTATTGTATTGTATTATATATTATGGTGTCCCCATTACCATACAGATAATGAAGAGTCGCTCTTTCCACCTATTAAGCCCATTGCAAGCTACCCCTTAACAACCAGTCTAAATGTTTTGCTTTATGAACTTTTGCTGTTATGTTAATACACAT
>JAQGBT010004909.1:0-15441 GCA_034698585.1 Disparrhopalites patrizii
TCTTTTTGGTTCTTTTTGGTTCTTTTTGGTTCTTTTTGGTTCTTTTTGGTTCTTTTTGGTTCTTTTTGGTTCTTTTTCGTTCTCTTTCGTTCTCGTTCGATCTGTTTACTTCTTTTTCGTTTTCTTTTGTTCTTTTCCGCTCTCTGTCGCACTATTTCGCTTTATTTTGCTCTCTTTCGCTCTCTTTAACTGTCTATCGCGATCTGTTGCTCTCTCGCTGCTTTCTTTTCTTTCTCTCAGTCTGTCTTTTTGTCTCTCTTTATTTACAATATCGCATCCTCTTAGTTGCTTTGCTTTCCACATCGGTCTTTGTTTTTATTTTTTCCCGTTCTTTCTCATTTGCCTGCCTCTTTTTTTATTCCGTGTGATTGTTTTTCAGCTTTCACAAATTTCCTCGCCGGATCTTAATACCTTGAGCAAGGGAATGTATGTATTTCCGTTTGTCTCTTTCTTCCTTATCCCTAATCTGTATCCATATCTATCTTTCTTCCCTCTTGGATCCCTTTCTTCCTTGGACCTCATCGTACTCTGGAGGGCGAGGTTTGGTCATTCCTTCGCTTCTGTCTCTCTCCCTGGTACAATTGCTCACTCTCTATTGTCTCTTTTTTGTTCGGCCTGTCGCGCAACCACATTGTGTCTCTCTCTCTTCTTCGTGGGATCTCATGCTCCTGATTCCCCTTTTAATCCACGTCGCTTACCCCGTCCCCTCCGTAGAATTTACGAGGCATTTAATCATGTCCGTAGTCACCATTGTCTCGTTTGGCCAGCATCCTCCTCCCCCTCCGCCGTACGCAGGAATCGATACCCACATTTATCTTTCCGCACACACGCCTACATATATTCACACATGTATTTATGTATGTATACACCCAAAAAAAATCTTGTCGTCAACCTGACCTTCAAGCTTTTCTTCGTCTTCTTCTCCCAATAAATTTAATCCAGGGATTTTTTCCTATTAAGCTCCAAATATTTTGCGTGTGTGCACTTCTCCTTTTCATCATCTGAATCTCCCTCCAATTTGGCCCTTTCCAATGACCATGTTATGGCTCCTTTGGAGAAAAAGGACAAGTAAGGGCTAGGTTGTGTAATGCTCTTCCACAATTTTTTTCTGTCTCTTTCCCACAAATTGTTGATGAAACCATCACATTTCCTATTGGTGACTGGAACAATTCTACAGATATTATTTACTTGGAGTGATGTAACTAAGAAGATCAAATGGAAGGTTGGAATGTCAGAAAAACGGTTGCCCAAGAGAATGTCCGGCTCTGTGAATGGAAGTGGGCTCAAGCACAAAAATAATGAGGAGGGCCCATGAATCCCACATGAATGAATACTTTTTCTGTTTTTTTTTCTGTTCCCCTCCATAACTAGCCAAGAGATGAGAGGAGAGAAAATTGGGGGGAAAAAAAGGATGACAGAGGGAAGCGGAAAGAAAAAAATTCATTTGTGGGGGGCCAACAAAGAAAATGTGGGAATGTCTGTGTCGCTCTCGGTGGGACCTCATTAAATCAAAGCTGTCTCCAATGTTTTCCCTTCTTTCTTCATCTCCTCCGCTCCTCCTCATCCCCTCCTCCATCTTTTTCATATGTAGTCCTTCAGGTACGCCAAATGTTATTAGTATGCATGCCAGTGGTGCGTGTGGGTACCTTTGTTTATTTTCCACACTCTCTCCTCCATTTTTACCTCACACAGAACGCCTACCTTTTTTGGGGGGTCTGGCCTTTTTTTTATGAAGGACAAAAGAGAAAAAGGGAAACACGCTGTGTTTTGAACGAGTCGGATATGTTCGAGTGGAAGAACAGTGGGGACTAACCACACGGGGGAAATTCACAATCAAAAACAATGGGATACCCAGAGGAACGGGGAGGGAGGGCACCAAATGAGACAAAAGAACCAGATTTACAAGAGCGAGACGGTGTCGCCCAGGTGTGACAATAAAAAAAAAGAAGGGAAACGGGAAGGGAAGGAGATAAAAGGGATCCCGACGGGAGGGATTTCTACTCCGAAAACTCCGAAATGACATCAAGGGAAAGCAGGAGAAAGCAGTCATTGACATTTTGAAAGTGGAGAAGAGACAAGTTTAATTTACACCCAAAGAAATTCTATCTCGCACCTTCCTCGCAGGACAATGCCATAATTAGACGGGAGATCAATAGCATTAAATACAAAAAGGCTCCACTGAACGATTAGGGAGTCTATACAGTCGACTGTCTATAACAGCACCCTATGAAGCATCACATTTCGTTTGTTATAGCGAAAAACTGTTATAGAGAAGAGACATTTTTATGTTAGCAAATGGAGAAAGTTTTTGAAGGGAGCATTTATTGCTGCTGCTATAGCAAGAGTACTGTTATAAAGGGGGCCGTTATAGAGGGAGTCGACTGTACTCTGTTTTAATCTGTCATTTCAGATCAATTTCAACAACAGATGTTCAGTTTAGATCTGTGTTGTCTCAACGAACATGTCTGAACATCATTTTGCGGATCTTCAAAGATGCTGTCAAGACCAACCTTGAGGATTAGCCCGATTATTGCCTTGATTATTATTGTTCATCCTCAACCCAGACGTCCTCATGTCTCTTGAGAAGTGCTCTGCTGTCAGCCCTTAATCGTCTCTCTATTGAGAGTGTCAGACTGGGATAAAGTGGCTTGGAGGATCTTTTCATTGCTTTACAAGGAATATCGGTTATGGAGAAGAACGAATCGGATGGAATGAATCGGATGAGAGACACCCAAAGACCAACTAAAACCGGCAGAGAGAGGGAGACAGTTGGATAAACAGAGATTTGGAGAAAGGCAGAGGAAAATAAAGGGTCACAAAAAGGGAGAAAAACTGATTCAGAGAATAAAAAGTGAAAGCCCATCTAAAAGGGACAATCCCAACAAAAAAGGAGAAATTCAGAGGGAGATTTAAATGGAAGTTGAGAGGGATGAATATTTATAAAAAACTCTAATGAATAGTATAGCTGGTAAAATGGGGAGCCACAAAAGAGGCGCGAGTCCAGGACCAGAAAAACAGAAACGTGGAGACAGGAATAAAAAAGAGAAATGTAATAAAGATTAATCAAAAAGGAAAGGAGACGGAGTCAGAGGGAAGAAAGGAGAAAGTGCAAAGAAAGTGCAAAGAAATCCCCTGTCACCCATTGTCCTAGAGAAACAATTCCCCTTGGTAATTCTATAGTGCATGGAGGCGGATGAGAAAGCAACAAAGGGAACAAAAAAGGTTGTTTCACATGACATACGCTCATTCATTTTTGCTTATTCCAGATATCAGCCACTTACTTTCTCTTTCTCCCCCAATCTTCCTGCTTGACTGCCCCAAAACGTCAAAAGAAACGGATTGGAAGTGCACTATTTCTACTTTCTCTTTCTGCCTCGCGACTTCCTATGGGTGTCACTCTTCCACGTACAGCTCATACCCGCAAACGAACGTTGGGACTGAAAGGGGGAAGGAGTGACTGGGAGGGCGGTGACTGATGGGAATTCCCGAGCCTTGCGGTAAAATGGAAGGGCGGGGGAGATTCGGAGCCGGCAGTATTCCTCTACAACCTAAAGCTTCCTTGTGTGTGAAAACATTCTCAGGTAGTACTACAACGAATTAATGGTGGAGAATGAGTGCAGTTGGAGAAACATGGGAGCTCTTCCCAATTTTCTCTCTCACTTTTTTTCTTCTCTATCTCTCTTGCTCTTTACCATTCTCTTCCTTCTCCCTGTTCTGTTTAGTCCTTTCTCTCTTTATTTTCTTCCATCTGATTTTTTTGTCTTTCTAATTTCTTGCGCTTCTTTTCTCCCTCTTTTTGTTGTGTTGCTGTTTTCTACTCTTGGGTTCGTTTTATTTCTTTATTCTCACTTTCAATTCATTTTTCTCTCACTTTCTGCTCCTCGTTTCCCTCAACTTTCGTCTCAACTACTCGTTGTACTCTCTTAACATTGATACCTTCTCTTTTATTCTCCTGCTTTCTCTTTCTCTCACTTCTTGCTTTCTTCCCTCTCCCTGTTTTACTTTTTCTCTCTCATTTTTGCTTTTTTTCTCTACTTTCTTGATTTCTTTTTATTCTATTTTACTTTTTCTCTCTCTTTTTGGGTTGCCTGTCTCCTTCCTTGATTTATTTTCTCTCTTTTCGGGTTGTATCTCTTTTTTCTTGCCTTCTGTTTTTTCTCTTTTGCCTTTTCTCTCTTTTTTCTTGCTTTATTTTCTCTTTCTCTTACTTTTTCTCTCTCATTTTGGGTTGTGTCTATTTTTTCTTGCATTATTTTTTCCTTCTCTTTTAATTTTTCTCTCTTCTTTCTTGCTTTCTTTTTTTCTCTCATTTTTGCTTTTCTTCTCTTCTTTCTTGATTTCGTTTCTCTTTCTTTTTATTTTGCACCTCTATTTTCTTGCTTTCCACTCTTGTTCTCATGATCTTCCTTCATTTCAATCTCTCTTCCCTTACTTTTACTGATCTCTCTGTCTCTTTCTCTTTCGCTTGTTCTCGCTTGGTTTCCCTCTCTTAAATTACTTCTCTCTCTGCAACTTATTCTCTCCTTCTTTCTGTCTCTTTTGAACTCCTCTAATTCGCTCCTCTGTCTAAATGTCTGACTCTCCATTTCTCACTCCATTAATCTTCTTCTCTATTTTCGCCCTGAGTACTTCCTCTCTTGACTTAATTTCTGATTTTGTGCCTTCTCCAAGCCTGGAATGTTTTCTCGGACATTTTTGGCGTACGATATATTTCCCCAGATTTTGTTGTCTCTTGTTTCCTCGACTTTCCCCGGTTTCTTCCCGCCGGTGTTCTTTCATTAATTGGAGCATAAATTCCTTTTGCCTCACTCACTCTGCTAGTAGGCTTTCCCCCCCAGTTTTTGCAGCTCATGTTGTAGGAGAGAAGGGAGGGGTATGGCAGCTGTAAATCAAGTGCAAAAACTCTCCGTTTTGCACAGTGCCCCTGCTTGTGTGTAGTACATAGGATTTGCCACGGTCTGCACATGGAAAGCCATTGCTTGGGGGAGGAGGGGGAGGCTCTGAGCCAGTGGTGGAAATTGAAAAATAATTGCAAGATTTATGAGTTTTTCACACTCTCCTATAAACTCCGGGGCTTTTTCCCAGGGATTTTCTCGGGGCGTTCCGGAGGAGGAGGAACTTAGACAAACAAGGGAGGCGCACCCCTTTTGCCTTTCTCCGCAAAAGCTCAGCCTTAAAAAAGTGCGTTTCTCTCTCTCTTCTCTCTCTCTTTTTTCCTCCCCTGTTCATACTTTCTCTTTCGTTGGCACTTTTTTCAGTCCCTTTTTGCTGACTCTTTCAGCACCTTCTAATTTTCCTGCTGGCATTTTCCATCAGCACTTTTTCCCTTTCCGCTTCAGACCCACTTCCACAGTTTTTATGAACTATTTCCTGCAATAATTCCTCAAAAAAAAGTTTTCCTTTTTTTTTTGCTTCTTCCCAAAGCTCCGCATGGCTCATATTGGCGGGAACTTGTTTTTGGCCATTAGATTTTTAAATTATCTCGCCTGAATTATGTTGATGTTGGACGGGATTTGTCTCCTCCTTTTTGGGCCGATTATTCCTAGCTGACACTGAATCAATGGAACACACCTAGGCTCCGTCACCAAATGGGAAGCTCCCATATATCATCGAGTGAGGAATGAAGCTAAAAGTTTTTGTTGGCATAATTTCCTCTGCAATGTCCTCCGCAGGGTGTTGGATTTGTCAATCCGTGGGAGAGATAGAGGGAAAAGTGGATTTTGAGCCTCGTGGAGGTGTGACAAGAGAGAATCCGCATTATTCCCTGGCATGTCAAATAATCCCCACACCTGCCACTAGCCATTCTACATGGGAATGTACATACATGTGTGAGCGGGGACGTGTGGGTTTGTGTACACAAGATGAGAGGAGGAAAAGAGGAGGAAACCGCGATGCAAGTGGAGGATGATGGAGGAGACTGTTGGGTGAAAGCAACGGGGGATTTTTGGCATCCCCCATAAAGCCTTGTATCGTCAGGTAATTTGATATCCGTGAAAAAAAGTCAAAATCTCTTCCCATCAATTCAATTTTCCTTCCCCCACCAAAATTTTTTTTTTTTACTTGCACTTCAACCAGCCCTCGCCGGGAACTAAATATTTGCATATGCCTTATTGCTTCCCGGCCTACACAGTCTCGCTCTTTTCCTCTCTCTCCCTCTCTCTCTCACTTTCTCACTCTCTCTCTCACTTTCTCACTCCTTCTCGCTCTCACTTTCTCTCACTTTCTCTCTCATCCTCTCACCCCTCAATCTCCTTCATCATTTCGTGCACATGTTGTAAAGGTCTCCATATCAAAGGGGATTTGAAACACGCGCTATCTTTTTAAGTCACTTACCTCATATGTACACTGAAATCAATGTTTTTCTACACATTGATTTCCCCTTTGGCATTTCTCCTCCGACCTTTTATTCTTTTTTAGTAATAATATCATGATTAATACAAAATAAAACAAAAAACATACTCAGAAAATAGAACATCAATTAATGCACAATTATATCGTTATATACATATAAAATTCATATAAAACTGATACTAATAAATATAATTGAATTAAAAATGATATTAAAACAGATTATATTAATACACGTATTAATTGAATTAAATATGATATTAATACAGCTTATATTACTAAGGATAATAATGGAATTAAATTTGATATTAAAACAGCTTATATTAATAAGCATAATAATTGAATTAAATATGATATTAATACAGCTTATATTAATGAATATAAAGGAATAGAAAAGGTATTAAAATTCTATGTCAATATATTGCCAATAAGAAAGTATAAAGATGAGGTCCATGCCATGCATTGATATTGAATGAGAAAAAATAACTTTCCTTTGGAAGCCTCTGGAGCGGCTACAAGTAAATGATTGGTGAGGGAGAAAGAAGAAGGGAAGAGGAAATAAAAATTCCCGGGAGCCAATCATTCCGGCGAATGTTAGAAGGCAATTATGACAAGGGAAAGAAAAGGAGGTTGAAGATTTGTTATCAAGTCTTTTGCCCAGTCTTCAAAGAGAAAAGAAACTATTTTTTCTTGGTAAGAAAAAGTTTTTTTTCCCCCTCTCGGAGAAGAAGAAAGTTAGACGCTCCAGTTGTCATAAGTGAAAGGTCACGGAATGGGGCAAATGCCTTGGGCCATAATATCCTGAGGCATTGTCCTCCATTCTTAATTCCTTCCTTCCCTCCTCTTTCTTTCATACACCCGACACACATTGTGGGTAGTTACATGCGGGGAGAGAAAGTGAGGAGGGAGAAAGTGAAGACGGAGAGACGGAGAGAAAGTGGGGAAGGGAGAGAGAAAATCGATAGGGAGAAGCTAATTAGATTCGCAGTGTGTCTACATCTGGGTGAGTCACACATTTTATGTGACTTTCTCAAATTCCTCCCATCCTGCTGCAAGGGCCAATAAGACGCACAACAACAACAACAATTCCCACCACCATCCCTCTCTCTTTATGTATTTCTCCCTTTCCCTCCATTTCCTTTCTCCATTTCACCCAAAAAAGTCTCATTTTCCTCACATTCACCCAAACATTTATTTTTTCTCTCACTCTCCCTCTTTAACTTAAGCTGTCTCTCTCTCTCTTTTGTATGAATGGTGTGGAAAATGAAAAGACTTTCTCCCTTCAATGGCTTTTCCTCTCTGCAGGGCAAGGTAAAGTTGCGGTCATTGAATGGGACTTTATTTTCTGGCACCTCTCCGTGTCTCACCCAATCCTCTGGCTTCCTCTCTCTCTCTGACTTTGTCAACATAATTGTCTCCTTTGCCTCTCCCCCTGACTTCCCCCTGTCGGTATCTTTCATTCATTGTGCCTGCCATTGACTCCAACCATCATTTTGGGCCATCCATAGAAAAAGCCGTTCATTGAGCTTCTCCATGAATACGGGCTATTACGTCCCTATTAAGGTGAGTCTCCAACACGGCCGTCAACTCCAAATTAACTCATCCCCCGTATTTCCTTTTCCTCACCCAATTAGACCAAATACGAAATAATTCTTCAGGAAAAAATGTACAGGACTTTCCCCTATTAATGGGAGTAATTTAAAGGACATTTTAGTCTGTATACATTTTTTTGTCAAATTAAAACGTGATAAGAGGACACTGCTACTAAATGCTACTAAACGGGGATGATTATGCAGTGAAAGTCTCAGGGAGCGTCCTTTTAGAATGTGTGAAGAGGAAATGTGGAGGAAAAACTTACCGTGAAAGTTCCCCCGGGCGGTGGACGAATCTGAGCCTCCCAAAATTCCTTGGAGTTTCTGTAGAATAATAAACAAAGGCAGGTAAAATTCTGGACAGAGTCGGTACAATTGTTCTTAAACCAAATCAGGGGCGTGATGAGAGTGAAAAAGCATGCCGAGGAAACAGGTGTGAAAGGACTCGAGCCATGAAATCTGGAATCCCCCCCACCGCCCGCCACAAAGATAACATTCCATTCTAAATGGGAACAATCCCCTGAGGTCTAAGAATTCCTGGAGAAGAAGCCGGTGTCTTCCCTTTCTTGTTCCCATTCTTGCTATGTACCTTTGGTTAAAATCCACTTCCAAACAATGACCGACCTTCGTGTTTACTTTCTCCACGCTCCCTCCTACAAAACAATACTGGGAAAACAAGGGGAGGAAATTATTCTTCTGCCTCTTTTCCCTTCCCCGTACGTCCCCCTTTTATCTCCCGCTTTCTCCGATAATTCTTAGAAAAAATTCCACCAGCGCCACGGCACCCCTCCCGACTTTCCATCTGATTATGTACACAACTTCCTCGGCGTCTTTCATGGTCTTTAATCCCGTCCGCATCCACGCATTTGTTCCCTGGGAGAATGAGTGCAAACAAAGGATGAGATGACGGAAATCATCCTCATCATTATCAGAAGCGTCATCATCGTCAGGGTGTAGGAGGAGGAGAGGAGGATAAGGAGGAGAAAACACGTGATTGAAATAGAAGTGCTAAAGACGTCAAATCCTCACTACAAGATCATTGTAGTGGAATTAAATGGAAAGGGGAGATGGGAGGAATGCTGAGGAAAAAGGTGGAGGAAAGCTTGGAGAAAAGAGCGGGAGAAATAGAAAAACAATTAAAGACAAAGAGAAATCCATAGATGAAAGGGAAGAGAGAGAGAGGACGGAGAGGAAAGAGAGAGAGAAAGAAGACTCGAAGAAAGTGGGAGAAAGCTCCGGGAAATGGCAAAGTGATTTGCTCCAAAGTCCTCCCCTCCCAGTTTTAATCTGAATGGGCCATTGTCTGAGGGCGGGGAGGGGAAGGAGGCACTTCAAGTGTTAGGAAATGAGAGCTTTATGAGGTGGATTTTGACGCCGGATCCACAACCATTTCCACAGCTCCTCCGGCATTTTCTTCCTTTCACTCTTATTGACGACAACTTCTTCTTCTCTCTTTGTCTCACTAAAGTAGTGGCAAACCAATTCTCATCATCCTCCTCCTTCTTCTTCTTCTTTACTTCACAAACTAATAACACACAAGCCTCGTGTTTGAACACGGGAATTGGGAATAGGGACAAAGAGAGGAGCAGGAAAAGGAGGGACATGGGGAGGGAGAGAAAGCCCTACAAAAGAGTAAATAGGAGAATCAAGCGGCCCTATCCACGAGAATTGCGACAGAGTTTCCCACAAAAAGAGGGCGCAAAAAATTGGAAAGAAAAGAATTTCGGAAAGATCGGAAAATTGGAAAGAAAGGAAAATTGGAAAGAAAAGAAATTTGGAAAGAGTAAAATGAAAAAAGGAGAGAAATTTCTCCTAAGGAGTTGTGAAGGGTGGAAGAATAGTCTAAAGCTTCCTCCAGTCGCATCCAAATGCATTAGAAAAAGTACAATGACACATTTTGCTCATGCATTTTATCGCGAATCTAGTAAAAAATAATCCACACGTTTCCATTCCTTTCGTAAGAAATTATGGCTATTTGTAACATCAATTCTGCATTTCTGCATTCTTGGGAATTTTTAGTACATTTTCGCAATTACATTTTGGAAGAAAAGTCCAGAAACGGACGAATCAAAACTAGAGAAAAAAGACTCGCTCCGAAAAGAGAAAGTAAAGGGGAACGTCAGGAGAAAGAAAATACAGGGCTGAAATCCCGGTAAAGAGCCTGGGCTGGTAAAAGAGAGACGCGGGAGAAGGAGAAGAATCGTCCCGTTTAAGAGAGAAAGAATATTGGCCGTAAAAGGGAGAAAGTCCGGGGGAAAAGAGGATGATGGAGACGCTTGTGTACACGGACGGAGTAGACAATAAAATAAAGAGGGCTCCTCCATCAACTCTAATTACTTGGAGACTCTTCTCTCCCTCCCTCACTCTCTCTCTCAACTTTAAACTAATGACAAACTTGTTCCTCAGACCGTCCCTTTAGTTTATGTCAAAAGATTCAATTTCCTCAGACGAGAAAGGCAGAGAGAGAGAAAGAGATGAAGAAGATGCGGAAGGAGCCCGGTATGTGCACACACTCTCGAGAGAAACCACTTGGTTGAGTAAGAACTATTTCTTTAAAGAGCGAAAGGAAGAGAAAGGAAAAGTGGGGGATTGCCAACACCTCATCGTCCTTGTACCGGATGCCTTCCTCTTTCAGCTTCACTTCTTCCCCTCCGCCCCTCTCCCTCTCCCTCTCTCTCTCTCTCATCCTCTTGAGTGCATCTCCTTTCTCCCGTCTTATAGCCAATCGATGGATGATCTTTCAATGAGGACCAACAACATGGGAAGAGGATGAGGAGAAGAGGGGGAGGGGGAGTGTATGCACATATTAGACCAAGGAGATATGGGATGTAGAGGCAATCCGGAGTCAGATGAGATGGAAGTCACTTATACCTTCCTCCCCTCCAATCATATGGTCAGCATCAGCCACAAGATGAAGAAGAGAAAGAGAAGAAGTTGGAGGAGGGAGAGAGATACTAGAATTCATGAAACGCAGATTTTATCCTCTCTTATTGCTCTCTCTCTCTCTCACTCTCTTCTCCTCGACCCTAACTTTCTCTTTCCTTCGTTATTCAATGATATTCTATATCCTCAACTTTTTTTCCCTGGTATCACTTGGAGTCTATGCTTTCTCTTTCGATCTCTCTTTTGTTCCCCTTTGCATCCCAAATGCTTTCTCTCCCTTTCATTCTCTTCCCAATTTCTTTGACGTTTTTTTACCACACCACATTTTCTCTCTCTCTCTCTCTCTCTCTCTTGCTCTCTCTCTTGCTCTCTCTCTTGCTGTCTTTCTGTCTATTTTCCTCATGCAGAGCATCTCCCCCCAAATTATTCCCCGTTTGCTCCCCCTGGCCATTCCTCTCAATATTGTGCCATCCCTGGGATTGAATCCCGAGAAGTCTCTCCTCCAAGATAACGTGTAAAGTAGTGGCAGTTACCATTTCCCCAGTAAATGACAAGGCACTCTTCCTCTCCCCACTTTCTCCCTGCTGTCTCTCAACTCTCATTTAAATCTTTTCCGGTGCAAATATTGGGGGAAAAAAGGACATGTTTTCGGAGAAAAGAAAATGTGGACGCCCTTCATCTATGGCAGCGCTTCCCTGGGACTAAGCAAAGTGTTTTCCCCCATCATTTAGAGCGAGTCAAGAGGGAAGTTGAGGGGAGAGAGAGAGAATGGGAGGAATTGGTAGGGATGAAGTGGCGTAGTGGCATACATCCAAATGAATAGAGGGAGTGTGAAAATGAGCTGATAGGAGACAAAAGTGTGGTGGAGAGTGCGAAAGAGTGCAGGGTCCAAATGAGGTTGGAGCGGCGGATTGACAAGGGGGGGAAATGTGATGAAAGTCTCCCACTTTCCCCACAGCCAAACCATGACATAAGCTCTTCCTTTTCCCTTTCTCTCTCTCTCTCGTCTTCCTTCGCTTTATTTCTCTTTCAACTCTTCCCCACACTTTTGTTCTTCCTGTGACCACAGAATCAATTGAATGCGGGCGTTGTAATTAATTATAATTCATTCGATTAGTGTCGGGAACAAAGACGAGGGAAGCGAGGAGAGACAAAATAGTATGGGAGCCTTTTGCGGTCCTCAATAGTTTGCTCTTGTCTTAGTATTTCCTTTCTTGATTATCTTTCTCTATCGACTTTAACGACCCTTGAAGTTTCTTTTTTGTCGTCGCTCTGTTTTTTGTTTTCTGCTTTTTTCTCTCGTTGCTTTTGTTTTTGCTTTCTCCCTTTCCTTTTTTCTGTCTTTCTCTCTTTTGTTTTTCCTGTCTTCCTCTGTTTTGTTTTTCCTGTCTTTCTCTCTTTTGTTTTTCCTTTATTTCTCGCTTATCTTTTTCCTATCTTTCTCTCTTTTGTTTTTCCTGTCGTCCTCTCTTTTGTTTTTCCTTTCTTTCTCTCTTTTCTTCCTCGCTTTTCTTTTTTCTATCTTTCTTTCTTTTGTTTTTCCTTTCTTTCTCTCTTGTCTTTTTCCTGTCTTTCTCTCGTTCTTTTTGGGTTTCCTTTCTTTCTCTCTTTTCTTTTTCCTGTCTTTCTCTCGTTCTTTTTGGGATTCCTTTCTTTCTCTCATTTCTTTTTCCTTTCTTTCTCTCTGTTCTTTTTCCTGTCTTTCTCTCTTTTGTTTTGATTTTCCTTTCTTTCTCCCTTTCTTTGTCTTTCTGTCTTCCCATCTCTCTTTCTTTTTCATTATTTTCTTCCATTGTCTGTGTGTCTTTCTGTTACCCAACTTTCTGTCTCTTTCTTTCTTTTTTCACCCTTCTTTCTCACGTTCATTTATATTCATATTTCCTGTTTATTTCCATCCTTTTTCATCGTTTTTCTCTCTTTGTATGCCTCGCATTAGCTTCGTCTCTTCGTTATTTTATCTGTCTCATTCGAGCATTTCTTCTCTTTCGTGTCTCTCTCTTGCTCTTCCTCTCTCTCGGCGTCTCACTTTTGGTCCCTCTGCCTGCTGTCTATATCACGCCTGTATATCGGCCCCACCTTCACATATTGGCTCTAGCAATTGATTATCCCGAACTCGTTTCTTCTTGTTTCTTCTTACGAATTCTTCAGTGCATTGCATGAGTTCCTTTTGTCCACTTCTTGTCTGCTTGCTGTCTTTTTCCCACTTGCAGAAGAGGTTCGTTTCGCTCTATTCGTCCTTCTTTCTTTGCCGGTCCTATCGCTCCCCCTAATTTCCTTGACTTTCCATTGAAAGGCTTGAGAAACGTATGCCACCACACGCTTTCTCCTCTTGAACTAATTCCCTGTAATTGGCCCATCAACACTTTCATTTTTCCCGGGAATCTTTCTCACCCTCCCCCGCCAACATTTTTCAGTTGGAGTTCTTCCAGAGAGAAAGGCAATATATTAAGTTTGTGATGGGGGGAAACTTATTTGGTTCATTAGGAAGCTAATGATTGAAGACGGAGAGGCTACAGAGTCTTCCCTTGGCATCTTTAACATCCCAAATATTTTTGGTAACCAAATTACTCTCCTGCTTTCACCCTTTTTTCTCATCCCCGAAAATGTTTTAGTGCATATTACATAAAGGAGGTGGCATGAGGGGATGCTCATTAAAAAGCCAACATCAGTGTCAGGGATTTTTTTTATTGATTTCCATAATATTTCACATACTTTTCTTGTGATAAAAACTTGTTTCTCCCCCGAGTGAGAGCTAATAATTTTGTAATGTCTTCCCATCCACAGGCTTCCAATGAATGTTTCAAAAAGGGCCGCGGGCGGAGAAAGCGATGATGCAATGGAGTTTGCTCCCACGGAAGATTTCTCAACCTTTTTTGGGGTCAGTTTTTTTTTACGTAATATTGTTTTCCAGACTTTATTTTGACACACTCTTTTTTTTTTTTTTTGCTTTCAGTCAATCCGCTCCCTTTTTGCCCGCTGGGAAGGAATATTTCTGGGAAAGTTGTTTTCTCCACCCGGCATAATTTACAATCTTTCGCCATTCCACACAATTTTTTCGCATGTCACTAGCCTTTATATTTCTCTAGTTTTTTCTACACAGCTTGACTGGATTGAAAGGTCAGTTCGGACAAATTAATGGGGTCACTGTAGAAGTCTATACAAACCTATACAAGCCTATACGTACATACTGCCTACACTGTAAAGGCCCAGGCGAAAATGGCGGCTGGAGGCGGAGCATTTGCCCATAAAAAAAGCTCACGAGACTTGTACGAAATCAAATATAATTTCAATTTTATGGTCTGCTCTTATTATCTATATTGTTATCGCATTTTGACTACAACAAAACTTTCGGATATTTTTTGGCCTAATAAATCAATGGGATTTCCTAAGCCAGAGGGAAGGAGTTGATTTGCCCTCGCTGTGCATTGTCCCGTTTATATGAAATGGAAATAATGAAAAAGAATCAGTTCCCCTTGGTTCATAGGAATAACCTTCGGAGGTGATTAGGAATGCAGCTGGTGGTCGCTCGGAGGTGTGTTAAGCTAACGAATTCACATTAAATTCCCTTCCTCAACAATCCCCATATTTTTCTTATTTCCCGTCATTCAATAATTCTCATATTTTTCTCCTTGTGTAACGCTCAACTTTTTGTGGGAAGAAAAAAAAAATTAATTTCCCTTTTGGATAAAAAGTCCTTTGGAATCACGTAAGCGGAAACTCGCTTTGTTCTGTCAGCATTTGGATTGATTGTGAGAGGGTTAATTATCTTCCCCTTTACTCCAGGCTCATTGTAATTTTCCATCTACATGTGTGTATATATACTAATGAAATTTTATTGGTTCTGAGAAAATCATTGTTTCCCCAGGAATTTTGCCGAATTTTTGCTACAGCAATCCTTGAGAACTGTTCTTTGTGAGGAAAGCAATACAAAATATTATCCCAAAGAATCTAATCCCTACCAAACTTTTGGGCTGGAAGAATCTCCACGGGAAATTGGAGGGAAATCAGGTGGATGCAGACGGGGAACGCATGGAGAATTTCCTTGACGTGTAGCAAGAGAGAGAGAAAGAGAGAGAGAGAGAGAGAAAGGAAGAGAGAGAGAGAGCAAAATAATATTCAAGAGTTTCCCACATGATATTGTTTTAATGTTGTTATACAACAAGAGGTCCTTGGGAAAGTTTGCTTTCTCTTCCCTCCCCATAAGTTGCCAGTAAATGAAATGTTCGCTTGTTCCTGTCCATAAATAGGATTTTAATAACTCTCTCACAGTCATAGACGCGGAGGAAATTGTAAATGGAACGTCTACGCCAGCACTTGTTCTTCTTCCGTCTCATTTTCCTATTTCCAACACACCACCAATTCATTCCATTCTACAGCTTTCTTTCTCTCTCCCATTCTCTCTCTCTCTCTTTCTCTTTCGCCTTGATCCATATTAGCCTCCTCTCTTCCATGTAACTATACATCATTTTTTTCCTCTCCTGCCATTCTCGAATCTAAAATAGTATCAATTTTCCCGAAATTGTACTTCTCCAGCCTTGTGCCTTTCTCCCTTTTCCTACAGCATTCTCTATTATTTAGTTTTCTCCCTTTTCCTACAGCTTTCTCCCTTTTCCTACAG
>JAQGBT010004910.1:0-15440 GCA_034698585.1 Disparrhopalites patrizii
CCCCCCCCCCCCCCCCCCCCCCCCCCCCCCCCAGAAATCCACGAATTATAGTACTGTGAAAAGTGTGAAGAATCGCGGCATTCATGAATCAATCATAATTTGCATCAACAATTACTTCTCCACCAGTTGGTGCGAATGAAAGAGACTGACGTGAAAAATTGTGTAGTCGATGACATAATAATAATTGTAATTTATGTATAAAATGAGAATTCCTTTTCTCTCCCCAAAACAAAGGCTTTGAACAGGGAGATGATAGTATGTAAGTTAAATTTAAGTAATTTTCGTGACCCAAGAACAAAAATATCGTAGCAGGGACAACACAGAAAAAAAAGGAGGAGGTGTGAGAGGGAGAAAAAAAAGGGTTTGTCTTCTACATATGAAAGATGAATTCATTCAAAACATTCCCCCCACCTTTCGTTGAGTGCACGTCTAGTGATAGATGGGACCCTGCATTATGTGAAAGTTATGATTAAAATTTGAAGAGGAAACAGGAAATTCCAGTTAAGAGTCGGAGCGTCTTAGTTAACACATGCAAAGCCGTCCGTGTCAAAAAGTAAAGATTTAATCGTAAACTCTACACACACACATTACACAACAAGAAGAAAATATTGTGTTTTCTGAACGGCAACTACTACACTATAAACATATGCCTCTATAGAATGTTAGGTGCCAGAGCCTATACATACGTAATGTGCTCGTGTCTGCCTGTCTTTTTTTCCTCTCCCATTTCCCCCTTTTTACCTAGACACTCCGACTTTTTTCCAAGAAAAAAAAACTCCTTGGCGAAAGGTTACAGTGACGACTGATTACAACGACGAACATTATAATCATGTGCATGGAGGAAGAAATACATTTGCATCGGTAGGTTCCTTTTTTCCCTTCTCTCTCTCTCTCTCTCTCTCTCTCTCTCTTTCTCTTTTTCTTTCACTTTTGTAAACATTTTCCCCTCATTTTTTTTCCAGGGCCTTGTCTACAGTATGAAAGTACGACAGTGGTGGTAAAAATAATGTTGTTTCCTTTTAATTCTTAATATTCCTCCGTCTTCCTCCTCCATTGTCTTTTGTTACGTGTCTGTGTGATTGAGTACATGCGACGGAGTTGTCCTGGCTCTTGTTAATACTTTATTATACGAATGACTCATGTGGCATGTAGAACACTTGTTATGCTGGAAACAAGACTGGAAGAAAGGAAGGAAAGGGGGGAAAAACGGAGGTGCGGGTTCATCAGGGACATTGAGACATATGTACATTATGCACCCCCTGAAACAGGTTACTTTTACATGGAACATCTTGTATACTCCGATACATCCACACTTGTAGTACCTTATGTACCACAATGGGGCTACTTCTCTTCTGTAAACACCATAGTGATGTACACTGGTCAGGACCCCAAAAAAAGTCCAACTTATTTTTCACACTGGAGAAACTTTGAAGAAAATGTAAGGGAAAGGAAGGAAGGAACAATGACAATCAGATTAGAATCTACACGGAGACGTAAACAAGAGCTTGTACGGAGAAGATTTGAGGAAATAAAAAAAATTGTGACTTCGATTGCACACATACCCCAACATTTACAAATGCTACTTTGGAACGAGTTCTAAAAATAGTACATTCCTGTAAGGCTATAGTGAAGAGGATGGGGGAAGAGATTTAAATAAAATCACGTCCAAATTGAATGAAGTTCTTCAAGGAAATCTCTGTTAGGATGAAGCTGTCAAAAAAAAAGAAGAAAAAATCCCGTATCCGTGAGAGCCTCACGAGAGCTCCAGGAGAGATGAATGAAAGGGGGAAAGCATGGGAAGGATGTATGGCATGCTTGGACTTGAGACAGAGAAGAGTGCCTTTAAATATTTAATAACAAAGGAAGTTTTGCCGATTGTTAATGAGTACAAAAAATCCCAGATTTGTTGAGCTGACATGTGAGGAGGTAGTGATAGAATTACATTTAGATGAGGATTACCCTAAAGAGTCTCAACAACCCTTTGGAAGAGGGGAAAGGAGAGAGAGAGAGAGAGAGAAAGAAACCAAGTGAAAAGTGTTGTTGTACGACGTAAATGCTTTTTTTTAACTAATAATTTTCGGAAGTGTGTGGAAGAACTTGTGCTCTCTCCCTTTTTTTCTGTTCAGTCAGAATGAAACGTTTTTTTTTTCAACAAAAAAAAACTGGGAATGGAGTGTAACGAGTGAGGATAATGGATGGAGACATCCGAAAGGTGTTGACATGTTGAAAAGAGATGTTTGTGAAGCCAAAAATAAATGCAATTGTAGTAATAATAACGTGTTTTACCTTGTAATCTTGTCACCAAACACAAAGTGTACAGACAGCTCTGTCTCTTTTTCTCTCTCTCTCTCTCTTTCTCTCAAACAGATTTCACCTACTTCCTTAGGCCAAGTTTTCTCTCCTTGTGCCGCTCTTCTTTGCCTGTACATTAAAAAATAGAGGGTGATTACGAAGAAAAGATTAGTTTTCACCTGGCGTAAAATCATATTTTGATGTCGGCGGGGGTTCAAAATTTCCTCTGAAAAACTGGACAGACTTCTTTGGGGGAATGTCGGGAGAAGTGTCCAAAGAGAAGATGAGGAAGAAGAAGGAGTCTCAAAAAGCCGAAGAAGATGAAAAGACCCACGGGCTAATCTGACTCAAAAACTCCATGGTGTCCATCCTCTTCTCTTAATAAAATCAACGTGACTGTATCTTAAGTGAAGTTTTTTCTTCTTCTTCCATTCTAAATGCATGCAATGGTCGGCACAGCTCCAATCTTGCTTGTAATTTCTATATTACCAAGAACCTGAACTCAACAATTAAATAATTTTTAAGACATTAGACTCAGTTATTAGCTCCCTCCTATTTGTACCTTAATGTACATGTCAATGGCTTTCTTCCAAAAAAACAACACCAGCATTCCACTCTTTTATTTTCCTCTCTTTGCTTTCTTCTTTTTTTTTGTTTCTTACACATGCCCGATGTGCTTTTTTAAAGGCAGACGCTCACTTTTGTGTGTATATTTTGCCCATGAGGCGAACTATTTACATTCATTATGTATGCAATTCCCTCTTGTTTTTCAGTGTAACAAGAGCAACAAATTTGAGATCAAGGAGAGATAATCATTATTTCATTCCTCTCGACGTCCTCACACTGTGCCATGTCTTTTCAATGTCTGCATGCTTCATTGACCTCCAGCGATTTCCCTACTACTACCACCGCATTGTTTGAATACCACCGACAATCCAACAATCTTTCAGGGTTTCGAATCGAATAAGTATTTTTTTTAGCATGCGTGCAGCATCACCCCACTCATACGGTGATACTCATGCAGTAAAGAAGAAAATAATAGATATTCGAAAAA
Source organism: Disparrhopalites patrizii (assembly GCA_034698585.1). Taxonomy (NCBI): domain Eukaryota; kingdom Metazoa; phylum Arthropoda; class Collembola; order Symphypleona; family Sminthuridae; genus Disparrhopalites; species Disparrhopalites patrizii. The sequence goes on from JAQGBT010004910.1 coordinate 3,347, forward strand.
AAAATCTGTCATTACTACCCAGATTAAAGGTGCGGTTAGGAGAAGAAATGGGAGATGGAATGCAAAATGACAAGATAGGGGCAATAATAACCCTAAAAAAATTAAAATGATGTGAGAAAAAGCACATAAAAAGCTATAAAGGATGTTATGGGGGCAGCTCCATTGTTTTGTTGTGTCATAATCATTGATTAAAGGGTGAAATTAGCAATGAGAGGCACGAGGAGGATGTGCAGGTGTTCCCTTTGGGAAATGCATTTACACACTACTGCAGATTGTACACATTTACGAGAAACCAGCCAAACTTGTGATGATATGAGTTCCTACAACATTTTATACTTTTCTACACGAGCTTGTATAAATATATATGTATGTACACCTCATTGACGGTGGATCTTGAAGAGCTCTAATTGCTAAGGGGTTAATTGCTAGGGCTGGGAAAACCACTCCTTTCTCCGAGGGCCAAGAGGTCAGGGAAATGTTTCATTAGGGCGCTCCGAGTCGTACCATACATCAACATGTAAAGATAACTTGTCAAATGACCCATGGGAAAAGTGTGTATTTCATTGCCCACAAGAACATTATTGGAGTAAAAAAAACGAGGGATCATGGACTCACTCTCAGCTCCAATGTTCGTCTATACCCCACACACATTATATTCTTCTTTTGTGCAACAATTTACAATGGCCGAGAGATTGGGAAGGGAAAAGAATGCTTTGTGTGTGAGAGTTTTTTTTAGAATGGAGAGAGAGAAAGAGAAAGAGGGGACCGTTTTTTCCCCTTCCTTCTTTAAAAATCCGCACACATTGATGGGTAATAAAATTGTTGAACACGCCTTGTATTTTGCCGAGGCCCTGGTTAGTCTATGAGGCTTGCACCAGCTCAACGTTTAGCAACCCACTCAACCATAAATTAGGGAGAAAAGCAAGCGGATTATTATGGTAAAAAATTACCATGTATGTATACATATTGTACACACATGAGTGTTTGCTTCCCAGTCAAAAAGTTACTTCCTCTCTCACTCCAACTGATGGCCGTGCTGTTGTTACGTATGAATGAATTTGAAAAAAAAAAACCGGAGCTTCAAAAACATATATACTAGATTGGCGGGTGAAGAAGAGAATAAATTAAAAATACTCTCCTCAATACCCTTCAATGACAATCATAGGTGAGGGTGAGGAAGCGGGAGGGAGATGAAGAGAAAGCGAGTGAATTTGAAATTAATAGCAAGAGGCCCAACGAGGAAGTCAAGACGAGAGGAAGCAGAGGAAGAAGGAGGAAGAGAGGAGATGTTGATAGGGAAAAATTTATTATTATTGGAAATGAAAAGGGAGGCAGTGTTTCCCCAGTTATAAGATTGTCTATTTTGTTTGTTTGAAATTGAACATGTCCTTCTCGTGAGAACACACAAGGAAGAATAATAAAAGGGAGGGAGAGGGACCGAGAGAGAGAGAGAGAGAGAGAGAGAGAGAGAAAAAGGGGAGAGGAAGAAAGAGAGTGAGAGAACAGAGTAAATAGAAGCTGAATAGGCTGACGTGTTGAGGAGAGAAAAGAGGGAACGATGGGATGATTGGTGAAAAAAAAGAAGGACGATGATGTTGCGACCCCCCGAAAAATTAAATGATTAGAATCAATAAATTGGCAGTCTTTTGTCGCCATAAAATAGTCAGTGAAGCAGACATTCCAGATAAAGGTGGCTCACAAAAAAACCTGGAAGAGTTCAATTTCGGGGACTCAGTCATTTCTCGGCTCTCGGGAGAGAGATTGGGGAAAACGGAGAGGAAAATTTCTCGGGTACACTATGTCTCTCTCTCTCTCATCTCCCACCCTCCCTTTCCTAACATCTCTTTAGTAAGCATACCTACTTGACTACCACAGAGAGAGAGAGAGAGAGAGCGAGAGAGAGAGGAGACAGGGATTTGTGCAGAGATAGCAGTTTGGAGACTTTACTGACGGCATGCGCTCCCCGCCTGCACATTTTCTCGCCTCGTTTTCCTCCCGCACTACCGTCCCTTCCTTCAATACTTCCCCGTTGTCTGAATGCCGTGGGAATTCCCGTAGTCACACGGGTAGCTCAAGTGCTTTCCAAAAGAAAATTCATCTCTATAATACATACACCAAGCTCCTCTCTGACTTTCGTTCTCGGCCTTTTTCTCTCTCTCTATCTTTCTTTCTCTGTCTGTTTCTCTCTCTCTTTATCGCTCTCTCTCTTTCTCTCTCTCTCATTTTTTCGGTCTCTATTTCTCTCACTCGCTTTTCTCTGTCTCCCTCTTTCTCTTGTCTCTTGCTCTCTCTTTCTCTCTCTCGTTTTTCTCTCGTTCTCCTCTCGTTTTTCTCTCTTTCTCCTCTCGCTTTTCTCTCTTTCTCCTCTCCTGTTTCTCTCTCTCTTTTCTTTTTTCTCTTGTTCTCTCCGTTTCTCTCTCTCGTTTTTCTCTCCCGTTTCTCTCTCTCGTTTTTTCCCTGTCTTTCTTCTTTTTTTCTCTTGTTCTCTTCCGTTTCTCTCTCTATCTCTTTCTCCTCTCTTGCTCTCTCCCATTTTTCTCTTTCTCTCTCTCTCTTGCTCTCTCTCGTTTTTCTCTCTTTCTCCGCTCGTTCTCTTGCTCTCTCCCGTTTCTCTCTCTCTCTTGCTATCTCCCATTTCTCTCTCACTTTCTCCTCTCTCTCTTGCTCTCTCCCGTTTTTCTGTCTCTCTCCACCCATTCTTCCTGTCTCTCTCTATTTCCTCTGCTCTCTCTCTTACTTGTGCTTTGAAAGGAACCCAGGGAAAACATGTGTGTATACATATACAAGTAGATAAATGTGTGAAAAGACACTTGCATGTGCACTTAAATACGTTTCTTGAATGAACTTCTCCTATACGTATAGAGTAATGCAGATTCGGTGGAGTCTTTTGGTCTTCCTCCTTGGTGATCTCCTCCAAATGGGTCTCGCCTTTGGTTAAGGGAGATGAGTAAGAATTATATAAACATAGCTAAGCACGCCTAGCCTCTTTGCGGACGATAATAATTCAACACGGATCACGACTCTTCTCTCTTTATTCTCTTAGGATTTTTTTTAGGGGATGGCGCACATGCGAGCCTTGTGCTCGACAATTTTTCATCGTTTCTCTCTCTCTCTCTTTCGTTCTTTCTCTCTCTCTCTCTGTCTCTCTCTTTGCTTTGTATTAACATTGAATACCCGCTGCTATCTCGAAGGTGGGCCTGTCAACAGGACTGGGGGAAGGGACAAGAGAAGATATGTCGCCCGACTCCACTTGACCCCTTCAGCCGCATTTCCATGTTCAGTTTGTTGTTTTCGTAATGTTCTTTGCTTTATTATTTAGGAAATAATAATAATGGCCCGAGTCATTATTCCTCCACTACATCTTATTAACTCTATGGCGTCAATATATTTTATTGAGGTTATGCTTTTAAGTATGGCCCGTCTCTCTTTCTCTCTCTCTCTCTCTCTCTTTCCCTCCTACATTAAACCGGGACGGCACTAGGAAAGGAGTGGGGTAATTTTCTCCTTGCCACAGAGGGCAGCAATAAAGAAGGATAATAATACTAATAAAATTAAGTAAATTACCCAAGATTTATGATCTGAGAACTATGATTATATGAGGACCTGAAAAGTGTGCGAGGATTGATGGTCCGTTACTTCATCTTGTCCCTTCCCTTTGGAGGTATGTGATTTTTTTTTTGTTGGTAAAAATATACGTTGGTGGCTCTCCACTGGGAGTTAAATCCACACGTTCAGACACACACGGAGCAGTTCTGTGGGATATATTCAGAAATTGAGCGTGTACAAATTTGCTCCCAAATATTTTTTTTTATTCTGTCTCTGTCTATAACGTATGTATATGAAATGAGATTAAGAATTACACGCGTGCACGGAGGATTTCCCAGCAATATGTCTGTGCCTCGGTGGTGATAGATCATGCAAATTTTTTGGGTTGGTCATGTTATACATTTCTCTGTTTTTTTCAAAGGACAATAATAGTGTGTCGGTGGCAACGTCATTTAATGTCACTTCCTTATTGTTGCAGAGATTGGGGCCTAACGTCGCTCATCAAGAAAACCCCGAGGGTTGAGAACAATTGAGACAAGTGACGCTAATAGGATGGGAATGTTCGGAACTAATGATGAGTGACAAGACTGTGTCACCAAGAAAAGGATGACCATGGTAAATAAGTGTATCGTCGTGAATGTTACTTTTTTTTACCCTTTACCTCCTAAGGACTTGGAATGAGAGAGAGAGAGAGAGAGAGAGAAAGGTAAGGAGAAAAGAGCTTCATGCTCCTGTCTTCACTCACTGATATGGAGGTTTACGGGGGAGAAGATGATGGAAAAAAAGGGGGAAAGAGTTAGAAAGGTGAGGATAGAAGTAAAGAGAGAGAGTGAGAGAGAGATTGAAAGAGAGAAGTAACAAGTATTGATTCTTGAGTGAATTGAGTCTGTGTGTACGGTGGCCGGAGTTAGTACAGAAGAAGGGCCAGATGGATCCTTATCATCTCACAGAAGGAAACCACTTTTGATAACAAATGATGTTCATTTGACTGGGCAGGCAGGTTGGGACATGGCTTGAGGCCACACAGAACATTTTTAATTCAGCAATTTGAATTCAGGACCCTCACTCAAAAGTATTGGAGGTCCTATATCCCTGCCACTTTTTTTTTCTATCACAACAATCCCCTCCTCCTCCTCCATCATCTCCTACACTCTTTGGAATGAACTCTTTTGTTTTCCCCCCTGCTACGACCATCCTCCAGACAAATCTCTGTGTTTCCCTTCAGCACTTCCCTTAAATGTCACAAGGAGTGAAGCGAAAGCTTTTAGTCCAGTCACAACTTTTGTCTCTCTTCTCAATTATAAAACGTCTCTTGTCTCATCGTTGTACATACTTGTCGTAGGTGTTCACCGGTTTTTGTCTCTCTCTCTCCCTCTCAAAGGCCGGGGTCATAAAAAATGTCTTCTTCTCCCTCCAATATTTGGTCCATTATTGCTCCAATTCTTTTGAGAGAACCTTTTTTTTTCTTCTGCGTATAAGACATGCACGTCCTCTAAGGTAAAGAGGAGGGAAAAAACTTGTTGGTCAAATTTGTCTCTTTCGGACGGAAGGGGTTTAGAGGGATAGCATGGATGTACATAAGTACACGCACACCTCTGAAATGTTATCCGTCCTTCATTAAGTCCTACTCGAGGTGGCAAGGATGACGGCGAGGAGGAGATTTTTTTTGGGAGGCAGACGCAGAGCATGGAAAACCGGTAGCAATGTTTGATTTTGTCACAGTCTCATCGGGAGCAATATTTCACTACTAATTGGGTCTTAACACCTGCCCAACCTGGAGAGATCTCCCAGCCCAGATTACAAGTCTTTTTATCGCCTGCGGTAACTTTGACTTTCCCTTTGCTTCCCAATTACTCCCTTAACTTTTTTTTCTCTCTATATATTTCTCTCTCTCTCTCTCTCTCTAGTCTCTAAGTGCCGAACTTGCTCCTGAAAATTTCCCTGAAAACTTGAAGAAAATATAAGAGGATGAGTGGGGGAAAAAGATCTTTCACAAATGCACTTGTACCGCTTGTAATTTAAAGCTACCTGGAGCATCGTCGAAGCCGTACTTATTCATGTTCAGCTTTTGACCTCTGATTCATTTATTATTGCTCAACAAGAAGGAATGCGCCGTGAAATGACCCTACAGAGCCCGGCCTCTCTCTTTCCCTTTGAGCTGTGGAGTCCCACACACATGTACATGTCTCTTATCTCTCTTTCCCTTCCCTCGCTCTCTCCGTCTATTTCTCTCTCTCTCTCTTTCCCTTCACTCCCTCTCTCCGTCTATTTCTCTCTCTCTCTCTCTTTCCCTTCTCTCTCTCTTTCCCATCTCTGTCTCTCTCCTCTCATCTCTCTCTTTCTCTCTCTCCTCCTATCTCTCTCTCTCTCTCTTTCTTTCTCTCTCTCTTGCTTTATCTCTCTCTTTCCCTTCTCTCTATTCCTTTCTCTTTCCCTTCTCTCTCCTTCTTTCTCTTTTCCTTTCTCTCTCTTTCCCTTCTCTCTCCTTCTTTCTCTTTTCCTTTCTCTCTCTTTCCCTTCTCTCTTTTCCTTTCTCTCTCTCTTTTCCTTCTCTCTCTCCCTGTCTCTCTTTTTTCTTTTCTCTCTCTCTCTCTTCCTTTTCTCTCTATCTCTCTGTATTTCTTTTTTTGTCTCTCTTCCCTTCTCTCTCTTTCACTTCTCTCTCTCGCTATTCCTTCTTTCACTCTCTCTCTGTCTCTCTGTCTTTCTTCTTTTCTCTCTTGCTTTCTGTCTCTCTTTCCCTTCTCTCTGTTGCTATTCCTTCTTTTCTCTCTCTCTCTGTCTTTCTTTTCTTTTCTCTCTTCCTTTCTCTCTCTTTCCCTTTTTGTCTCTATCTTTCTCTCTCCTATTTATTCTGTCGTTCTCTCTTTCTTTTTTTCTCTCTTTTTCTCTGTTCTTCTTTCCTTTCTCTTCTCCCTTCCTCTCTCTTTTTCCCTCTTCATCTGTCTCCCTCACTTTAGATTCTATTACAGTAATACCATCCAACTATTATTACCTTCCACTCCCCAACTTTTGTTCTTGTTTGTCGGCATCGGATTAGTAACAGAGACCCGTGTGGGAGTTTGTTGTGCCTCTCCTCCTCCAAAAGTACACAAACTAACACGGATTTTTTTCCCCCGCGAAACTTTTATTTATAAGATTGGTTCCTCTGCCAATTTTTTTCTGGAGAAAAAAAACAAAATGCATACGAATGGAAGAATTGCTAGAAAATAAAACGTTATTTTAATTCACCCCGAACTAAATGAATCTTGAAAGTTCATCAGAATTTCTATCGTCAACACTCTACCATGTTAATTCCTGTTACCATAAAATACAGCAAAACTGTCTGTTATCCCTTGATTTACCCGTCAAAAGAATCAACTTGCCTTCCAAAAGGAATTTTGTTTGGTCTGTGTACTCCCCCGTATGTATATTATGGGAAGGGATACGGAGTGTGTGGTGTGACTTTAAATAGAGTTGACATTTTTTGTTGCTTTTGACAGACAAAAACCATTACAGATCCCTATCTTTTGGATACATATAAGAACTGACTCCCGCTTGGATTTGTGTGCCCAGGCAAAGGTTCATTTGTATGTTAGGTACATATTAGAATGAGGACAGACGTCTCATGTGTCTTTATGGCGAATAGAAGGAGAGAGAGAGAGATTCTAGGCGGTAGTATAATTCGGATTGACGGCATTAAGTATTCTCCATTTTGTGTAATCCATCTGGAGACGACGTTCAAAGTCTTGATAATAAAATATGCTTCGCCCCCTAATGCATTCACATTATGTGGCTGTCGCAAGTTTCTCTTTTGCTCTCTCTCTCTCTTGGGCTTATATACACTACTAAAATTTAAAAGCTCGCCGAGTCTGTTTACAGAGACCGAAAAAGGGAACATCGACAAGGCGAGGAAGAGAATGTGGATGGAGGTAGCAGATATGCGGGAAATATGAAAAGGGAATTCCAGCTGAAGGTGCCACAAAACTAATAACACTGGAGCATAGACGAGAAAAGGAATATTTAATATGAAAACGTAAGGTAGAAGCGAGACTCGTCAAACAGAGACAAGCCGGACGGGTAGTAGTACCATGAAAAAGAAAATAGGAAATGTGGGAGAGTAGGGAGAGAATATACAAATGAAGAGAGAGAGAGCAAAAAAGATACAAATAGGAAAGAGAGAAAAGAAAAAATTAGATAAAAGCAAAGCGAGAGAAAATTAAGAAAGAGAGAGAGAGAGACCCAAGAAAAAGAGAACCAGAGAGAGATCCTCGACGAGAAAACAAGAACGACAACGAGAGAAAGCAATGAAAAAATAAAGAAAGAACAAGAGAGAGAAGGCAAAGAAAAAATTAAAAAAGAATGAACAAGAGAGAAGGCAAGGAAACAAGAAAGAAAGAAAGAACAAGATAGAGAAAGTCAAGAAAAACAAAAAGAAAGAAAGAAAGAACAACACAGAGACAGTCAAGAAAGGAAAAGAGAAAGTCAAGAAAAACAAAATTAAAGAAAGAAAGAAAGAGAAAGAAAGTCAAGAAAAACAAAATTAAAGAAAGAAAGAAAGAGAGAGAAAGTCAAGAAAAACAAAATTAAAGAAAGAAAGAAAGAGAGAGAAAGTCAAGAAAAACAAATTGTAAGAAAGAAAGAACAAGAGTGAGAAAGTCAAACAAAATCAGAGAAAGGAAAAAGGAGAGAAAGTCAAGCAAAAGAGAAATAAAGAAAGGAGAAGAGAAGCTAAGAAAAAGAGAAAGACAGAGAAAGAGAGAGAGAACCTAAAAAAGGAGAAAAAAGAATGAAAGAGAGAGAAGCTAAAAAACGAGAGAAAAAGAGAAAGAAAGAGAGAGAAACTATAAAAGGATAAAAAAGAATGAAAGAGAGAGAAGCTAAGAAAACGAGAGAAAAAAAGGAAAAGGAGAAAAAAGAAAGAGAGAGAAGCTGAGAAATAGAGAAGAAACGAAAGAAAAGGAGAAAAAAGAAAGAAAGAGAGACAGAGAAGCTAAGAAAAAGAGAAAAATGGAAGAAAGAGAAGCTAAGAAAAACAGAAAAAAGAAAGAAAGAGAGCAAAAGCCAAGAAAAAGAGAAATAATTCTGAATCAAAGTTAGAGTAAAATCAGAACACAAAAGCTGAGACTAAGAGATTCAAAAACAGAGACAGAATTTGAAACAGAAATAAAATTAAAAAGAAGGAGAAAGTTGCTAAAATGGGAGAAACGAATGGAAAAATACAAAATCAAGTATTCTATAAGAAGGAAGAGAAACCAGAAATATGAACTGTATGATCAAAGGAAGGCAACGAAGAGAAAGTAAAAAGGCAATGGTGTCTACCAAAGTGATTGCGGCTCTCCAAATCCCACAAAAAAGAGGAGAGAGTGGGATAATACCGGAAGTGGAGCCAACAGCTTGGGGAAAAGTAGTATAGAGAGATTTCCGAAGGAGTCTCCTCTCACCAGCGGTAAGTAGGTTATTGTAGACACATTTATCCCTTTCTGTACAAACAGAGAATCCCATGTCAAGCCATCCCCGACGGAATATAAACATGTACATTACGTATATATGTACACAGATCCGTATACATATGGATATAATCCCCTATAGGGAGTTCCCCCCATACATATAGTCGGGAAGGCCGTAAAGTTGCGACAAAACCCCTGGATTTGAGTTTTATTGAAATATGCAAATATTTTCTAATGTAAAATGTACATTGTCAATTCATGGTTCCTCCTCATCGCTTTCCCTTCCACTTTTTCCTCCTTCCATTCCACTCTTTTGCCTCTATGGCTTTTCCCCTAGAAAAAAATAGGGATTAGCTTTATGAAAAGAACAGGTATGAGCTTGCCCGTATAAATTTATGTGTACAATTTCTCTTTCCACTCTCTTTTTTCTCTGGGCTTGTCAACCCTTTTTGGGCTTCCTTTCAACTTTTTTTTTACGGTGTCGTATGTTCAACCATAAGTTTTTTGGATTTTGATCTTCTTCTTTTTTTTTTACGACGCCCTCAATATACTTCTCCGCCTTTCCATGTCATCTCCCTTTAAAACTTTGAATATTGATATGGCGCCTGTGGATTTTCATTTACTGTTTTTTGGGGGGGAGGGAAAGATTCTAAAAATAGCGGGACAACATCTCTTTCATTTCTATTAGCGTCAAGTTTGCAGTAATGGCAAAGGAAACCCGCCAACATAATTATTTGGGTGAAACAGACAAATAATAATGCATTTCTTGGTGATTTTCAATCTTTTATCTTCCATGTGGTAATTTATCAGGTTGCTTTTACAATTAGGAAAATGACAACTAGATGAAGTGATCATAATTTTGTATATTGGAGCTTCGCATATACAAATGTGTATAAAATTTCTTTTTCATGTTTGCCAAGCTAACTGCTGCTATCTGAAAAACATTGTCAAGCAAATTAGTTCTGAATAAAAAGGGAAAGCCAGGAAGTTTAACAAAATAAGTTAAAATGATCTTTTACTAACATCCATGGGTTTTCAGTTAAGTTTGTCTCACACATGACAAACCATGCAAAAGTTGGTAATGGCAATCCTTTGATTTGGACGGAAACCACATTTATGTACATAGATACATATGAACAGCCTTAATATTTATTAAAACACCTGAATACTCACAATCCAGCATAATCCAACAATTTTAAGAGGCAAAATCATTTAAAATGAATGATGAAAATGGCTTCTGTGACGGCTTACTATTGGCAATATCAAGTTCAAGTAAAGATCCGCTGAGATCTTTTAAATTATATAAAGATGCGCCTGGAGAATTAATTTCAAAAATACGAAAAATATTATGAATGATGCACAATTAATTATTACAACATAGAGTAGGCTTCCTTTCCAAAAACAAGAGAATTTTTATTGCTTCACAATACAAGACCAAAGAAATTCCTAGAAACGAGTTACTTTTTTTCTACAAAATAAAATGAAGGACACAAAGTGACTTGAACATGACGAAAACGTAATTGATGACTACAGTGGAGTCTCTCTATAATAAGTCTCTTTATAGCATCATTTCAGATCAGGAGAATTCTCTCCTGATCCATAAGATGGGTTTTAGCTCTCAGGCCTAAATAAACTCTAGAGTTGCTTCCTGTTCTCACAAATATTTCTATCTACTTTTCCATTATTTTGTTGATTAAATTTCCTATTTGACCTATTTTTAAGTGTACTTCATTCTATATTTTATTTCGTAGCAGTTTCTCTCCTCTTTCTTGACCTATTAACATTTTCCTTTGTGTTTGCCCACACAATAACAAAATTCAATAGGAATAAGTGTAGTTAAACACCATTCAATATAATCGAGAAGAGAAAGTGCAAGAAAAAGAAAACGGATGACGGAGTATGAAGAAAAACAATGAAACTAATTAGAACTAACAAATTATTGCAAAGAAAGTTTGGCCGTGTTTCAAGCAAGTGCCTACGCAACTCACCAAAGAACTCACCCTTTGTAATACAGTGGACTCTCTCTATAACAAACCCGAAGGGAAGGGCAAAAATGGTTGTTACATGGAAAAGTTGTTATATCGAACATTTAATATACACTCTATGTAAACGAGGGGGCTGAAAAATATAGTTGTTATAGAGAAAAGTTGTTACACGGAGGGTTGTTATAAAGAGAGTCCACTGTATCTATATACCTATAATACTATAACGTAAAAAAAATCGTCATTTGCATTGTTAATTATTTCGCATGTTCCACTAATTGTCCAAAAGATAAAAATGACACCTGAATGAACCCCAAAGACTTGTAACGAAGGGAGAAAATCCCTTAATTTTTGCAACAGTTTAATTACTACAGTTTTCTTCCCACAGTGCGGTTTTATTTTGAAAGTCAAATCCACCCGCTAAATACGCCGCCCGCAGCTCCCCCGAAAAAATCCCTCCTCTCCATGAGGCGGTTCAATCAACTCCGGAAGAACTTGTAACTAATTTCCATACGACTGTCGGTTCTTCCTCCAGGAATTTGTATTTTTCTCCTTCCAAACTTCATTTTCCTTAGGAATCATTCCATGAGAACTAATTTTTTTTTTTAGATAAAAGAGCATCTTCTTTTATTCCCGCATTGAGAATGAACTAAAAAGTTTTGAAGACATTTGCCCATCCTATTTTTACATCTTCAAATGTGACAATTTCCTCGGAAGAGTCATATACAAGCTCGAATATAAGGGGAAATACCCTCATGGAAAAAAATGTTGGTCTTGATGATGTACCAAAACAAAACTTGTACAAGTCTCGAATTTCAAGCCCATCCAATTCCCTTTTAATCATCGTCATCATCGTGGTCGTTCGCATCTTCATCATCATCATGGAAGGGACTTCATCAATATTCATCCTCTTCTCATTCTTTATCTCGTATACATTACAGCATATATACATACATACAGTAAAGTACTGTATATTGGAAGTTGTCAAGGGAAAGTTTGAAGGAGTAAGTAGCCTTCTGTGTGTTCCCTTCATTATTCCTCGGCTTTTTCCTCGTGTGTTTAAGCATGGACAGGGCGCCGTCTGCCACTATCATTATGGACACACACACAGTCTCTCTCTCCCTCTCTCTCCCTCTC
>JAQGBT010004911.1:0-15437 GCA_034698585.1 Disparrhopalites patrizii
CATGAGGGACTAGAAAGACAGAGAGAGAGAGAGGAAGAAAGAGAGATGCAAGTAATTTACGTCTCGCTGCTCTCCATTAGTAACAAATGAATTTCATTTTCACACGCACGGCCAATCAAACTTACTAATGTGACACAATGTATTTCCCCAGTGAATGCAGAGGACCGACCTCTTCTCTCCGCAAGAAATTAAGAGTATACATATGTATATACAATACGGAGAGACAGAGAGAGGAGTCTCAATGCAAAATGACTGCTCTACTATCCACCATGCCGTTATGCATTGAAAGGGTCTTTGCTTATTGTATAATCTCCTCTACGCTGTATTAGCCACCGTTAACAATAAACGGAAACAACGAGAAACCTTAGTTTTCTCTCTCTTTCTGCCGTTCGAAAACAAATGGATGTAGAAAGTTAAAATTCCCCTTTTTATTTCAATTCACCCCAAAAAACCCTCTTCAGGAGGCTTTTGTATATACATTCCAATCGTATGCCTTTTCTTCACACCATTTTATTTAAAGCCTAATTCCTCAAAATCTGTTCCCCTACGACGGTGAGAAATTGGTCCCTTTTGTTTTTTAATTAATTTAATCAGTTTTTAATCAATCCCATGACACTACCAAATTAAATCATCAATCATGAGGAGTATGGAGAAAGGGTTAATTTACATCCGCGGGAATTTACTGCAAAATCGTCTGGGGGAGAAAGACCGTCTTTTTAAATGCGCGAATGTACTATAAATATATAAACACTTGTATTATAAATATTTTTTTAATATTAATATAAATAATTTTCGAATGCAATGATTTATCACGCTTCTCTCATTAAGACATAGAAATGAGGGATTAACTACCTATGTGCACAGGTATACACCATTTTGCCCCAATCATTGCATGTCGTATATGGGGATAATGATAATGACATGGACTAAAATCTACTCCTGGGTGCATGGCTGTAGTTTAACCCTTTAATAATTAGTATTACATGATTGAAATATTGGCTTGGTGCGGGAAGGGGAACCGGAAGGAAGGAGACAAGTGTGTAGAAATGGGCGTGATGGTGTGTGAGAGGGAAGCTCCTCCGTCATGCTCCCATTGAAACCATTGAAAGAGCCCTGGATACAGAGCAAGGGCTGAAGAACTCCCGTGTGAAAGTATGTGATCCCATTAAGGGATGCGGGAGGGAGGAAAAGGACACCCGGAACACTCACACCCCCACCAGCCTCTTCCCGGTTCCCTCCCACCCACACGTACAGCAGAAATTAAAATCCTCGCCAAGGAATTATGGGATTAATAAAGGAGCGGGCGAAGAAGAACAAAAAAAGGATAAAACTTACCAGAAACCAAGAATAAGATCACGCAACACACGGTAACAAATGATTAAGCTCGAGGATCCAAAATAAGAGATGTAATCAAAACAACACCCAAATGGGAAGAAAACGAGGGAGAGATAATAGAAAACCAACTCAAAAAAAATTTTTTTAGGGACTCCGTAGATTACTTTTCTACAACTTGTTTCAAATGTGAAGAGTTTCTGGAATCAGGAACTGCATGTGGAATGGACTGCTGGAATGCTACACTTTTTTTTTCTCGTTTCGTGTAAAAAAAACAAAATTTGCTTATAATGTTCTTCCCTTCTTTTTCTCGGTAAAAAACTTTGTCGGAGAAAAAAAAAAGAAGTTGGGTCGTGGAAGGAATTTCTTGAGTGTATTTCCTTGATGATAATAGAGACAGTTTGGAATAGAACACCTCCAACTATATACTCTTTTCTTCGTCGCCTTCTTCTTCTTCCTTTTCTTTTTCTTGCTCAGCCGGCACCTCTTCAGGAGGACTGTGAGTGCATGTGTGGGTCCGTGTGGAGCCGAATGTTGTAGTGTTATAAGTATTAAGTTGGCGAAGTAAATAAAACTGAGGCAAAAAGAATCAGCAAAAAGAAGAGCCTCAAGCTTTCCGATGAAGTGCTTGCAACTGGGCTCAGATGCTAAGTGAGAAGCATCAAAGATGTTGTTATGCGAAAAACCTCTACTTTACCTGAACTTTTTTTTTCGGGGAAAACACCCAGGGGCTAACTATAGCGACGTCCCACCACACTCTGTAATCAAAAGTGTGTAGCCAACAATCTGCTAATGTAATCAGATGGACTGTTGATCATCTCCCATAGTCTCGTTCCGTCTCTCCACCACCTCACACCACACTCTCCTCCATATAGCCGAGTGGAGCCATGCTTTTTCTTAACTATTCCTCTCTCTCCTCTGTCTCTTCCAAAGAGAACCCTTTCTTTCCCTCTACTACCTCCTGTCTCTCTTCTCTCTCTCTTCTCTCTCTCTCTCTCTCTCTCTCTCTCTCTCTCTCTCTCTCTCTCTCTCTCTCTTCTCTCTTCTCTCTTTCGCTATCCCCCTCCGTATTAACCACTCTTACTTTGATCGATAAGATACGTACATTCAGACGTAAAACACCTGTTTCCTAACAAAGTTGCTTTTGCAAATATTTTTTTTATTAATACTTAAAATGAACAGATGAGATTGCGACATCATGCCAGAATATTATATCATATACATGATTTCTCATACAAACACATAACAAATATTTTCACGCAATAGGAAATAATGTAGGTATCAGTGACCTTGATTTATGGCTCTCTCATTGCGTTCATGGAGATTGGACAGGAGGAATCATCTGTACGAGAGGGAATGTGAGGCATTATTACCAGTAACGAGTCCATACGACTGTATTGGTTCGTACAATGAGAGAGAGAGAGACAGAGAAAGAGAGAGAGCGAGAGAAAGAGAGAGAGCAAGAGAGCGAGAGAAAGAGAGAGAGAGAGAGAGAAAGAGAGCGAGAGAGAAGAGAGAGAGAGAGGGAATAAAAGAGAACCGCAATCATCGTATTAAGGTTCTTTGTCCAGCCAAGTTATTTGTCAGTTGTTCTGTAAATCATATTATACGTAGGAATCTATACGAACTATGCTTATATTGGGTTCCTCGAACTATTGGTTGCGGAGAGGGTTTACGAACTGATTGGGGAGAAGGAATATAGAGAGGGGGGAAGCGAGAGATGTGATGATGATGATGAGAAAGTTTTTGCACACACATGCAATACACCATATTATATAATGTACACAAGCCATCTTCGAAGGAAACGACATGCACGTATCCGTATGAGTACATGGACAGTGATTGCGTGGTGGTTACTGCGGGAATAATAAAACTGAACTCGTTTTTTTTATATACTTATACCTTCGGCGCCCTACCCAATGCTCAATAAATGAAGGTGGGGGATGATTATGACACTACTTAGATGGATTTTTCAACTACCTTTTTTTCCTATTATTGTTATTTGATAAATAATTGCCCCTCGCTGAAGAAAACCCCATTGCTATGTCATATCATATTGCTATGGTATTACATGGCGAAGACCTGGTGGATGCTTTCCTTTTGAGAGGGAGGACATTTATTTGCTTTTACGGAGAAAACTTGTTCTTTCTGCCATTGATAGTTGTAGGAATTCTCCCATTTGAATAACTTATTTAGGTTGTCCCTGACCCTGCCATAGAGGAAAACCTGTGTACGAATGTCGAAGGCAATCTGTGATGGGAGTTCTCTCTTGGATGCAGATTCACCCAATAAATCACGGAGAGACTTTTCCCTTTTATTCTCTCTTATTGGCTCCTTGTATCTCATTTTTCTTCTCTTTCCTCGCTTTTGCATCTCATTTATCGCCTCGTTTTCATTTCATTTTTCCTCTCTTTTCATTTCATTTATCCCCTTTCCTGCTTTTCATATTCGTCTCTTTTTCCTCCTCATTGTTCGCGTCTTTATTCTCAACTCTTCCTTCTTAACCGATTTAAAAGTGTCCTATATATACGTTGGGGAGTTCCGGATTGGAATATCTAAAGATGGGAAAAAAGACTGAGAGGGAAATGTCAAGGTATCGTAGTTGTATTGAGGGGCGATGACGACAAAGAGGACGGCATTAAGAGCACATATGTTGGTGTCGTCCCTGGTGGGAGCGTATCAGGAGTCAGAATATGTCTTGTCTACCTGCTCAAAGGAAACGGACCCTCTTCTTCCTCTTTCTCACTGACTACTCAAGCTACGTAAGATTCCAACTCCTTCTTGTGTCGCGATTTGCATTGTAAAATAAAATTCTATCGTTCCGGCTCCGTTCACTTCAACAAGACAATATAATCTGGAATCAGCGCTATAGGTGTGTGTTGGGACAAGTTGCATTACATTTCCATGTTGGTTCTTGTCTTCCTCTCTAAACACATGGCTGAGGGTGTGGAGTGCTTCTTCCATTCATCACACATTGCTAGTCGGGCTAGTGGAGTTTTTTTTCCACAGAGATTCTCCGAATTTATTCCATCTGTGATTCTTTTTCTTTCACCAGAGAGTACACATCTCACTTCCTTCTCTTTGACGTCCTTTTCTCTCAATTCCCTCCCTTTCTACCCCGTTTTGTTCCCACACACACCCAAAAACTAGTACCTACACTAATACATGAAAGTAGCAACTTCCCCCGCCGTCTGTGGTTGTCCCCGTTGCAAAGGCAAAGGGAGAAGTCTTCTCCTATTCATGTAACACATTGGTTTTTTTTACTCCTCAAAGCACGTGGCACATCCGAAAACTATTCATGTCAAAAATGGTTGGGGGAAGCTAGTTATAGTGCTGACATCCTTCCACCTAGCTTTATTTCTCTCTCTCTCTCTCTCTTCATGTCTCGACACGTAGGTGCAAACATTGACTTGTGATGTAAACAAGCCAGCTTAACCTAGAAGAGATTTTTTCCCCCTTCCAGAGGACTATTTCAAAGAGCTATTGATATGTAAAAGGTATAGAAAAAAGACTCTCTTCGGGAATTCCATTTACACGTCCAGAAGCTTCAGAGTCCATTGAGCCCTGCTTAGCTTTATTGCTCCTCACTCCTTTCTCCCAAAACTTTTCTCAAACACTCTCGACTTTTATCTGCCTGGAATCAACAACATGCCCTTTTCTGTACGTGTCGCACCCCCAACAACTGCGTCACAAAATACCCTCCCGGAGGGGCGAGTGCCTCCAAGGAATCCTTACAAAAGTCCTGGGAATGTGTACAAGTAGCGCCATTGACAGTTTCTAGAACGTAAGCTAACCTCTTTGCAAACATTTTGGCCTACGCATCAAGCAAAGCATTGAGACTGTCGCTTAGGTCAACATTGTCTTTGATTAACAGCCTTGCTCATGAAGGCATTTGTGTGCCCGTGAAAGTTGATTACATTCATGTAATGTTTGGTTCACACTTCATTTTACCAAAACATTCAGCGCACCTTGTCTTGCTATGATGGATTTTTAAGATGTTTTTGTGTCCCATAATGTCAATACGATCAATCGAAAGGATCTTACGGATGAGGCGAGGCTCAATCGCTTGGTAAGTACTCAAGACTATGATGTTGACCTCGAAAATAAGTTTTTTAACCTGGTCTTTGTCCAGCTTTGCCATCGTTAGCTAAATCTATTACGACGTTTTTTGGTTACAGAAAAGAATATAGGTGTTACTTATGGTCTTGTTTTATATGGGGAAGACCTGTTTGATTTCCAACCGTCTAAGTACACTTTCAGGTAATTCACTGTCTCGGAGACGCCTCAGACTGTGGCACTTCACATTTATACGATAATAAAAATGGAGGATTTACAGGCATTGACGGAGACTGGATTTGACGAAGGTGTAAGACAATTTCTTTTTGCTGGTGGTCGCGGTGTAACTGAATGGATTCGCTGGGGGGTGGGAGCAAAAATCTCAAGGAGAGAAAAAAAACCGTCAGGTTGACATTCTTTCACATTTTACTTGATTGAATTTTTCTGGTTGGGCCAAATATTGACTGACAATGGATTTCAAATAGAAGTAAAAAAAATCCTTCCTCCGAGTTGCGTTCAATTGTTGGGTTGAATCCCCTTCTATCCCTCTGCACCCTTGCATATTCATAGTCATACTTTGAAATGAAATGGATGTCTCTTCCATTTTTTTGCAGTCTCCACCAAATCCTTTACCTAGGAGCATCTTTTTTCTTAAGGGCAGGGTACATATTAAGCCTCCAACATACTTGGTGTGGCATCCTCATACAGTTTGTAAGTTGTCTTTTTTAACATCCTCAGCTTTTTTACACTTCTGTCAATCCGAATAGCCTCATTGGATCCCCCAGCGGCTCTCACATAATGTAATAAAGAAAATTGAAAGCTTTTTCTGTAAGTCGTGGTCCTGGCAGGTATACGGAGCTACTTTATGTATCTACAATGTACATGGGAGCGCGAGAGGGAAGAAAGCTGTTGATTACATGGCCGGAGCGTCATAATTCAAACATTGTTTCTGCCACTGAAGAATGGAGAACAATATTTTATTATCGTCGTTACTTTTTTCGTTAAATCTCTCCACGACCATGCATGCAGTTCATCATCTCCCATGTCAATGCCACCGAACTTTATTACGAACATTGTGTTCAGTCCCTTTTTTTTCTCCTTTTCTTCCTCACCAAGAAGTATTTGAAAGTTCAATGAAATCTGTGAAAAAAACGTAAATACAGTATGTTTTTGTACACTACACCATTTAACTCAGCCCGTGCATTTGATATTAGGACATGATTATAGTCATACAATATAAAAATATGTGTATATATTTGCCAACAAGAACCAAGTTCAATGGCGGTGACAGTGACAGTTCCTACTTACAACGTCTGTTCCTCCATCACCTCCAAGGCATTCATGTATACGAGAAAACAAAATGCATGAATATCTGTGTATTGCATATGCATCACTGAATATTACACATGTCCAACTCCGTCCATACGTACGTAGATATGTACATACACGTACTGACTTCGGAGGGAGTCGGATCGGAATTGACCACTATTAATTGACGCTATTAGTTCATAGTCCCTGTATGTAACATCATTATGTAAGTCATCCCGGAAAATGTAGAAAAGAAGGGAGACTGCCGAGAAAATGACAATGAGGAGCAGGGATGGGAAAGTGTTTGAATCACTAGCCCTGTTATGTATGTGGTGAAAATAGCTCTGGGATACTCATCCTTTGGCAGGTTCCACACAAGTCATTATTTTAAGAGCCGACTTACATCCTCTTTTGTTCACGCCATTGAAGGGCGGGTAAAGGGGAGGAGAACAGGTATAGGTATTTACGAAGGCTCTCAAAAGTTGAGGAAGAGAGAGAGAGAGAGAGAGAGAAAGGAAATAATATCAATAGTATGCAGTAACAAAGGTTGCAATGTCAAGGTGTGTATAGTATTAGGATTGGGAGAGAGGGGGAGGGGGTTAGGGAAAAGTGAGAAGTGCAATTATTCAAGTCACTTGGAAGTCGGCAGGGAGTGAGTTTTTGTGGCCTCAAAGCCAACAACAACGGGAGGATCCGAACGAGTTCGTCCACATGGTGAAGTGGATGGAAAAGTATCCGCTAATTAAAAAGTTTGCGAAATTACATTTCGTTTTTCTCTCCCTCTATTCTGTATACTATCTAACATTAAATGCTGACTGTAGAGTTACATCCCTCTCCCCGCCCTTGATCCAAATGCGGATGCACTCTCGGAATGGGGGGGGGCAGAGAAGAGAGATAAAAAAGGTACAGATTTTTATTCCTACTCCCCTGGTTTCTCATGAAAGCCTCCTCCCTGTCAGTGCAAACAAAACCATGGACTTTTTTAACGTTATAATTTCCCCCCTCCTCCTCCTCTCTTCAATCTTTTATCAGAGGATAAAATACCAAAAACAAATGCATACACAGAGGCGATTATTAGCACATTTTTTCCCCTTCAAGCTCCAAGACTATACTAATACCGTGAGAATTGCGGCGACAAGAAAAATCATGCAAAACCCCTTTATGTAAATCATCTACATCTTCATAATAATAATAACAGCATCTTCTCCACTTCTGGGTATGCGTAGATGATGATGATGATGATGATGATGATGCGAAAGAATCGTATTCACGATCGCCACTGTGGCTTAGGGTGAATGTGTCTTTCTTTTCTGCATTTCTTCTCCTCCCCCTCCCCTCATTTTTTTGCTCAACTTATTGCAACTGCACAATGGACAACAAGGTTGGTTGTACTTTTCTTTGAAGGGGGGAAAAAGAGGAAGAGACTCGGACTGAATGCTATTAGTTGCAGTAGAGAGAGAAAAAAAGAAGCTCCTGAAGCTATGATGTATGTAATTTGCAAATAGATAATTGCATAATAAAACACATGGGAGAAAAAGCTGGCTTTTTATGGCAACAAAGGAAGTATTAAAAAAATGTAGGCTATTATTTGAGCATACATGTATTACATACTTGTGGGTAGTGGTAATGTAGCCACATATGTATACATGCATACATGCTTGGATGGAATTTATCATCGAAATCAATTGCCCGAGTCGGCAGGATGTAACAAGGTGCTATTCATATGGGATCCCCCGAGACTATGCAGCAGTTAATTACATTACCTTTTGTTCTGTCTGTGCGAAAAAAAAAGTAACTGACTCAATGAACCCTTCCGTGTACATACATTCATTGACAGTAGATTTTCTTATGATCCCGTTCCAAGACCAAACACTTATTATTATCATGAAGGAGTACCCGTGATTTATAACCTTATTCTCTTTCGTCTCCTCCATCATTCCCTTTTCGGAATTCCACGTGATAAAGTAGTAAAGTAACAAAGAAGTATATTTTTCTTTTTCCGTATTACCGACTCACCTGGTTGAAAGCACATTTTCATATGCTGTATATCTCATAATAGACACTGCATTCAATCTGCACCTGCACCATGCAATCCCACTTGGTACATTTCATTATGGTTTAAAGCTATACTTACAGATCCATTTCCAAAGACTTTTTTTCTCTCTGTGTCAGACTGATCAAAGTGATCGGGAATTAGCATTTCTATTTACGCATGCAAATACACGGTACTCATAATGAAACAGGATTGAACCTGAGAAAAGGAGTTACAGTTATACTTTTTTTTTTTGGATAAGACCATCTAATCAGATAGAATGAAGCGGTGGTGTGGAAATAAAAATGTTGTGATAAATAATAATTACTCAAATTAGTGAAAGAAACCGCGTGATTGCCATTTCCAAACAGGAATAATTATAGCACAGCCGTGTTTTATTCTCTGATTACTATGCTATAAATACTTAGCATATAATAGCGAGCTATATACAGCTCCATTTTCCTGACTGGGGGACAAGACCGTTTTGTATCGTCATTATTACACCTTATGGTTGAATTTTAATTGATTGCGAATAGCACAAAAAAAATTGAGGAATAATAAGCTATACATTGTATGTAGTTTTATCAGGATATTTGCATGGCATACGAACGTTTTGCAAAGATGTGTAAGGCCGATCGTAGGCTGGCATGAGATGAGCGGAGACTGTCGATAAGATTTTATATTCACAGTGACTTCTGACGAGGAGAAATGGAAGAATATAATGGAGAAGTTAATTTGTACCGACCGTTCCGTTAGATCCGCTGCCTTTAAGGAACTTTTTTTTTCAAGAAGTGGTGGTTGGAGACGGCGACAGAGAAAGAGAGCTTCTGGTAAAGAAGAAGAGATTCTCCTGTCTCTCTCTCTCTCTCTCTCTCTCTCTCTCTCTCTTGAATTTGATTTTTTAAAGGTGAACATTGAACAAGAAGAATGAAGGTGGTTGAACTTTTCTATGGAATCTTCATCATCATCATCATCATCCGCATCCTAGTCCTCTGGTAGTACATATGTATACCTATCCATCTATTTACCATCAAATGTTACCATCCTCGACGAGTTCTTGTGAATTCTTGTACATAAATTTCCTCCCAGGAGGAAGGTAGTAGTTTCGCATTTGAAGGAAGATTTTGTTATATAATGCCATCAGACAATGTGCTATGCGGCCTAGGAAGTCTCCTGCAGAAAAATCTTGGAACGTATATTACAGTTAGACGCAAAATGTGTATGTACCACATGCATAATACCAACAAGAAAAAAAAATACACAAAGTAATGTTTACAAAAGAATGGTCGAAGCCGAGAGGGCTCTCTTAACTCCTTTATAATAAACTGTATATGTATGTAATGCAAGTTATATAATAGCTCTCACCCTTTTTTTTTGAGTCATTAGACGCCATCATTTCGTATATTTCATTCAGCTTGACCATGAAAATGACGGAGCACATTTTTATTTCGGGGCTTTTTTTTTGGTGCGTGAGCTGTAGTATAACACTTTGTTCCGACCATAGTATTATACGCAACTATGGAGAAATTAAAAAAATAACCATTGCGTTAACATACGCCGATTAACCATAGGTACAAGCGTGTGGGTACGTTCATTTGTTCATTCCCAGAAGGTATTGCACACTCATCATCACATGTATACCTACCACCTACAATATTATGTGCACTGAGTGCAAAAAAAAATGTCATTCACTAAAGAACGTTATATGAGTTATTCTTGTCATCTTCAATGTAGTTAGTGGGTAAACCACAGTAGAATGTACAAGTACTTTTAACACACATTGTATTAGGATATATACATATAATGGCATCTCTTCTGTCACTATTATGGAGCAGACAATTATTATTATTATTTCTGCCAGCCTCACACACCCGTACTGTGACGCTCTCTTGTCCTTTGATTGGTTTTTGACGTCACCCCGTACTCGTGATAAAAAATTGGAAATTGGGCTCTTTCGTGAGCGATTACATAACCCTTTGGCTGTGTGACTGGACGTCTGGCAATTTTGGAGCGGATATGAAGGGGAAATTTTACTTGTCCTGCTCCGGCACCTCTACAAACCTCTTTGCTACAAGTGCCCACTGCAGTCATGGAAGTGCCATACAAAAACACTTTTTTGACATGTTTGTTATTTTTCGAGTGGTGGCAATTTTTACAACGAGACCGGTGAGAATAGAATCTATTAATAGTTCTCCATACGTACCAAAATAAATTCCATACTTTTTTCTGAAACACTCCCTCCTCCTGTTGACTCTGTATTTCTCTGTAATTTTTCCGTTCAAGTCACAAGCAAGATTGAAATCACACGCGCGCGAATGAAAAAAAATGTAAACATGGCTGGGAGGTGTCAATTTTCGCAGGATTTCATCTTTTTCCATAGGAGAGCAGCTGCATTTCCGCTTCAAAAAATGATTTGCCATCAAATTTCTCTTTCTGTGTATACATTTGTATGGGCCATACTTTAACTAACTAATGAATGTAAAAACATGTATTTAGGCAAACTAGAAAAAAGGCGCCAAACATAACATAATGAGTGTTAAAGTACAATTAGGTCTTAGGTCCCATAAAAAATACGAAGTGTAAACAAGAGGGTTTAAATCCGGGTTGGCACTGTGCGTGATTTAATTTATTTATCGACAAACATCTCAAAACTAATTCCCGAGGGACATTCCACATTCAGTTCAGCCAATGGACCAAGAGCACATTTAAAATAAAGAGTGTTTCCAGAGGTAACGGCATGGGTTTTCAAGGTTATTCCATTCCGCCGTGCTTTGTGCTTGCAGACAAAAAAAAAAGGAAGAAAAAGGAATAGCGTGGAAAAATCCGCATATAAATAATCAAGTCATTCCTCGCAAAAGCACTCGCACAATAACAAAAAATAAATCATCTCATCCGCCGTGCCCTTATGTACGAATGTATACCAGGGCTAAAGTTTCTGCCTTTCTGCCGCTCAAAAGGAAGTTCCATTCAATGAATGCATGTGGGAGATCTCGTAAAAAAAACGCTCTCGTTGTGAATGAAACTACAGAAGAGCCTGGCTAAAGGACGGAGGAGCATATGCATAAGATTCCATGCAGTATCAATTGAGCACTCGCTCCATTCACCGCACTCTAAAAGACTGGAAATTAAAAAGAAGAAAAAAAACGAACTTCCTTGTCCCTCTTAGGGGAAATGCGGAGTAAAAAAAAATATTGGGGTATACCTGGACCTTCATAATGTGGTGGGTGGAAGGGGAATGGATTTTGAGAGGAGGAAAATTGGGCAAAAGAATTGACCGCGATGGGACTCGAACCCACAATCTTCGGATCCGAAGTCCGACGCCTTATCCATTGGGCCACGCGGCCTTGCTTGTAGGTAATGGAACGCATTTCCCTACTTACTGCAACAAAATCCTCGCTTCCAAACTCCAGACTGCCTTATTTGATACACAGTACACATTGTGTAACAGTATCCACCGTGTATATGCTCCGCACGTCTGCACGGCCCACGTTCACGTTCCCCAAGCGCGACTCCATCCTTTTTCGCCTTTTCCCCCTCTTTCCACCTCCATATGTACATACTATGCACATTAATACGTTTGTGGAAGCATGGCTCTGCCACCAAATTCTTTGTTTATTCCGCCCTTTTTCCCCACTCAATGCATTCGCTCCATGCCTCGCCATTCCATTCTCAATGTGTTTATGCCCATCAAACAGACGCACACATGGCGACCTGGCAAAAACAAAATTATTATAATCAAGTATCATCATCAAACGTGCAAAAATACATATTTCAAAGAGAGAAACAGAAACTATTTTTACACATTGTCTATCTTTAACTCCCTTTCCATTTTTAAACATTGTGGGTCAATTACATGAGGTTTTTAAAAGCTAAACCAGCCTTCCTCTGCTTTTCTTGTCATTTTATTTCCTCCAAGTTGAATTAAGGTGCCTTTTTCTCACTGCTAAATCCAAGCTTGGGGGCACGTTGAGACACTTTTTTCTGGGTAGAAATCCAGCATTTTAAATTATGTTCATTGCCATTAAAACTGGGTAAAAACAGTCATTTACTAATTCTCCAATCCATTCATTCTTCCGTTAATTTTGTTTTGCCGTATAATTTATTTTTGTATAGAAATTGAACATTTTAAATGATGTTCATTGCCATTTAAAATTGTATAAAAACAGTCATTTTTACATTTAATTCTCCAGTCTATTCCCAGTTAATTTTTTGTTTGCCATAGAATTTATTTTTATTATTGGAATATAAAAAATTAGTCATTTCTGAAGTTTGTTCGAATTCCAGTTATCAGTAGAATTAAGTAGCAGAAGCAGTGGAGATTAGTGGAATCTCCACGAGGCAGCCGGACAAAACTAGTAAGAACCTAAAGCTCCAGGCACATGAAATGACTAAATCTTGGACTAAAAGAATATGTGCTAGTTGACTAAGTTCCAGGATGAAGGAGCCTAAATTTAAAGAATTAGCCGAGCTATAAGTAATATCAATAGCATATTATGTCACCCACAAATTTGTCGACTGATTTCTCTTGAAGAGGAACGCTAAAGGGAATCCATCCCAGCATCGTCCTTTATCCCGGCTGATTATGCTTGTTTTTGTTAGTAGCACTTTTTGCTGTTTATGGTGCCATTCAAATGACATTTTACGTTACATTGAATGGAGAAGAGCATTGAAAAGAAACTATGGGGAACTCCACCATAGTCTATACTGCACCGTGGTGAAGTAAGTAAGTACGAGTGATAAATTTCAATTCTTTTGTTGCCATACGTCTTTTTAAGTAAACATGTTCCGCGCCGTCCTACCCACGTAAAACATGTCAAATTATGTGAAAGAAATTTGATCAGGGAGAAAGAGAGAGAGGAGAGGGAGTCTTTTTGCAAAAGAGCTTTGTGGAGGCTTTCATTCAACCCCGGCCTTCCAGTAAGACGACAGAAAAAGAAAGAAAAGGCTCTGGAGGAGTTCTCTCAGCTACGCATATTATAATCTTTTCTCCGTATATCAGTTTTGATTGAAGGAGAGGAAAAAAGTGGGGTTGGGGGGGGGGGTTGAAATCGACGACAGTTGCTCTACTATTACTTACTTAATATTACCAGTTTCCTAGTATCTATATGGGTACAAAGCCCCTCTTAATTTTATTTGTGCACAAGAAGAACCGCCTGCAGGAATGGAAATGCAGAGAGAGATCCATGGAGAGAGGGAGAAAAAATGTAGGCGGTGACAACTTCGGAGAGAAAAAGAGTTCCATGCATTTACAAGAATCACTAGGCTCCAGAAAATATTCGGAGCACTTAACTCTACTAGATTTTCCTGGTATTAACCTCCTAAAAATGGTTAATGTATACTAATGATGGACTTAATAAACATGTGCTGAACACGGGACGGTGCATATAATCTTGGTCTATCAGGACATGCCCAGACATTACATATGCAATGAGGGTGTCACAAAAAGAAGGGAGCCATACTTTTTTCTATTGACCGAGACAAAAAGTAGCGACGGAGTAGAGAGGAAGTGAGAGAGAGAGAGAGAGAGAGAGAGAAAGTGTACGGTTTTCAGTATAATTGTCAGTGTGAATGATTCGTGGGAATTTTGGTGAAAATCTATTTCTATGCCCACATGTGTTGGAAGGCGGAGTGGGGGATAACCTAATGATATGTGTCATGATGCTCGTTAGTGACATGAAAATGCATGCTCACGTTAAGATTTCCAAACCACCCAGATTTCCCCTCGTGATGTAAGGAGTTGCTGAATTTTTTTTTTCAAAAGGGACTTACGCTTATAAAGCTTATTCTGCTTTATAAAGCTGTAAAAGAAGATCATATCAGTTTTATGATGAAGGTCATGCCATATACGGACTTGTAAGGACTTTCTTTTAACCAGCTGCATTCCCTGCTCAATGTTAAAGCTGATTCGGTGATGCACGAGCTCACTGCTTAAACGATACCTGCCCATTTTGTGTCTTATTGGCTGAATTTGAGCTTAAGGATATGGTTTTTGGAATCCTGAAGATTTGCAGTTGGTTCAAAAAAGATTGGTCGGCATATATTACGTTTGCCAAGCTTTCCCTCTCCGCTTTCCCGTCCAGGCTCCTCCTACTTGTAGTATGTACCGGAATTACACTGATGAACTAAATTTTTTACTTGTCATCTGGATAGTTAACGATACATTTTTTGACATGACACTGTCACAGCACTTGGAACGCTTTTAAATTTAATTTCTCACCCACCATAATCCGATTTGGAGACATCCGAACGACAGTACTAATCTATCTGTGACTCTCTCGGATCTCATCCTTTCTGCCCTCTCATCCCTCCTCTCCCGGGATTTGTGTGGTGTACAGTTGGGGTAATAGTCACCCCGACACTGTCCTCATGTCCCCCGCTTTTGATGTGGAGTCGCGTTAGGATCACTAAAACCAGGTTATCACTTGAAGTCTGCATTACGTACTCACGTACGTATGTAAGTATCTACGTTTATACTTCAGTTGGGAGGTGTACTATTATTTGGGCTTAAAGAGCTTATCAACTAAAATCTTTGAGTTTTTTTCATCAAACTTGATTTTTTTTACAAAACTTTGCTATCTCCTCGGCGGGGAGTGAGCAAAAATGTATAGATGTGCACGTGGATATACAAGCATCTAGGGATGTGAGTTTCAAAGTGACCTGGCATATTGGTCACTTTGGGCAGGTTTTATGACCTGGCATTTTGGGCATT